>VKOC01033156.1:0-23685 GCA_009364415.1 Spea multiplicata | reverse complement strand
TGCCTGATTTTGTTTGTGTGTGTGAGACTGCCTGAGTCTGAGTGTGTGTGTGAGATTTTCTGATTCTCTGTGTGTGTGAGACTGCCTGATTCTGTGTGTGTGTGAGAGACTGCCTGATTCTTTGTGTGTGTGTAAGGATTTTATTTTTTACTAAGAAAGCTCGGAAGTGGTTACAAAAAAATTGAATCTCCCTACTTCTTAAGGGGTTAAATCTTGTGTGCAATCTAATTTAAATATGTAGACACAAATATTTTTGACAGATACTTTTACAGTAATAGACATGAAAAGACATGCATCTATGTGAATAAATGTGAACAATTTTATTTACATTAACACTCATTATTACTCTGTCATTTGATGTTTACAACAAGGTTCATAAGGAAGATGATATACGGTACATTTCAATCAAAGCAAGATGGAAACTGTACACATTATGTTTCTCTAACCTGGATGCATTTCCCTGACGATCCATCAGCATTTATTATAGAGTGTCAATTTTGGGAACGTCTCAGAGCACACTTCATTCCGAATAATCACATGAACATTTGGCTATTCAGTCCCTTTTGTATAATACAGAGAAGCTTGGACAACAAATTGCCTTTTTCATGCTAACTACAACCAAATCCCAAAGAAGATTAAAGATATAACAGCCAAGCTGGGTCTTAAAGCCTACACTCTGGCAGGCGATCAGTCTCTGTCTCAAAATTCCAAAAGATTTGTATGTCAAGACTGGGAATTTGAATATAAGGTACATCTAAAACGGAACTGATTAATCAAAACTCATAGCATTTTGCACGATCATTATGGTAACTAAACTAGTGCATTAATAAATTGTAATTTCACGTATTTATTTTGTGGTCATTATCTCCCTTACCATCTATATTATAACCACATCCTATATAAAACCATGTTGAGCTCTATCCAGCCCTGAAAACCTATTGTGTCATTATTATTTTTCAAGTTTTACATATGGAATTTCTCAGCTCTGATAGCATCCAAAGACATGGCCTGGTCATTTAATGTAAATTTTATTTCATTTCCCATGATCCTTTGGTGAAGACTGAATTTAAATAATACTATTAGCCAATGTTAGTATTCTTCCTATACTTTGATTCAATGGTGTCTGGCTTGTGCAACGGCACTGATATGGTAAAAAAATATCTTCAACAGCATTAACCTGGGTATACGAAGTGCTTCTGGGTCAGTTGCTGTCAGTAAGGCTCTGCAGCAGGTCATATGGTAAAAAAAACCACACGATAATAAAAATGAGCATTTATCACATTTTTCATTTTTTATTACAAAACTGATTACTATCTAATAGCGGATATTGCTTAATGTCCATTGCCTAAACTTGTTACTTACAAGTGATCTGATTACATTTTTTTATTTTATAAAAATCATTTTATTTTTAGCATTTTTTAACCTAATAAATTGCTGTCTGTTTGCTGATCAGCCACCGGTGTTCTTGTGTGCGCACTTTGCTTGGCTATGATATAAATATTCTCCTAACTACATCTTCTCTATTTTCTCTTCTTTCCTCAATCTGCTATCTTCAATCTGGTATCTTCATCCAAGCACATAACCCAGCAGGAAGTTCCTCCGAAATGGCAGCACTTCCAGTGTCGTCCTATTCTCGATTGACCAATCAGGGGAGAGGATGTCATGGGAAGTGCTGTCATTTTGCCGTCACCTAAAGTGCTGACAAAATGACGGCACTTTCATCCATATTGCGAAGTCAAATAGCCCTGAGTTCAAGTTAGGGAAAAAAGGGCTCTTTCAGTCATGTCCTCTCCCCTAATAGCTGGATCGAGGAGAGGACGTGCCTGGAACCATCAACATTTTGGTGGAAGTTCTTGTTTGGTTTTGTCTGTGTAGATAGAAGATGTAGAATTGGAAGTAGTCGACAGAGAAGATACATTTAGAGAGCGTGAGAGTGAACACAAATTAGTGTGAGAGAGTAAGTGAGAATGTGTGAGATTGTGAATAAATGTGAGTGAATGTGGACTCATGTATTTCGGATGAAAATTGTAATCTTTTTTGCTTCATTTTCATCTGATTCGTAGGGGGTCCGGCCTTGTTTTCATGGCCTACATTCGAAATTCGGTAAATGTGCAAATTGTACCAATCCAAATGCATAAGTCTAACAAGTCTAATATATAATAAATATATAATACATATCAAAGACAAATCAAGGAGGGTGATATATTTGAATAGTCAATAATAAGTAAACTAAATCATTGTGTATATTTTTTGCAGTAAAAGCAAACCGTAACTAAGGATCAATATAATCTGTTAATGGTTGCTAACTGCATCTATTAGAAATGGCCTTTACTGTTACCAAAGAATAATAATGTGGAACTGCTTTTTTGTGTAAATAATCTATTTTAAATTAATTTATATGACATGGAAATATGGATGGTTAAATGGTGGTATTCCAGACAGGACTAATTGTATGCTTTACAGTCTTAAGGAAGTTAATTTATATACAGTAGATATTTTAATCTATCCTTAACACTTACTCCAAAAACCCACAATATATACACATACACTTGTTTGGGTTATAAAGAAAGCTTATCAGCTTTGTTTCAATGATCGTTGTAAATGATCATTAAAACATGGGTTACTGCTCATTTAGCATTGACTGGTCAACTTTAAATGATTAACATATATGAATATAATATGCTTAAAATACACATTTTAACAATATAATCTTATATATATATATATATATGACTTGCTAAGCAATAGTAAGAAGAACAAATCATTCTACTCCAATTATATTTGCAATTGTACTGTAATTAAATCTATTTAAAGATATTTCTGAACGTCTGCTTCTGCTTAATGAAGTTTATGCAAATTCAAGTATTGTTGGCCATTCATGCTGAACAAGAAAAATGTAGCTGAAAATAAGGCACAGTTATTAAAATACTAATATATATATATATATATATATATATATATATATATAATGTAAAAGGGTGAAGCCGTATTAGTCCAGTAGACACGATGTCAAAAATAGAGTATTGCAGAGTATGCGGTGATACCTTTTTTATTGGACTAACATAATATGTAAAAGACAAGCTTTCGAGAGTTATCCTCCCTTCATGAGGTCCGAAGCAATACTAATCAACATGATAGAGGTTACAACTTAAAACAAGTGATGGTATTAGAGAAGGGTGAGGGGGGTGTCGTAAATAATAGGTCTGGAGGTGAGAAATGCAGAGAGGTAGAGAGATAACAAAGGGACAGAACAAATAAACTTAGGGAAACCAATAACCACAGTAAAACATCAAAGATAATAACAGCAATTGGACACACATTGGATGTTTAGATGTTCTACTCTTTTGTCTCTTCTCTTTTCTTTCTTCACTCTTCCCTCTTGCTCTGCATCTATGCGGACATGAGCATGAGGAAAGATAGTGAACAAAATTAACATTTATAAAAACATTCTTTTTTAATATTCTTGTTAATTATTAACACTTGTAGTTTTGAACCAATTTGCATTTATTTGAGAAAAAGACAATGGAAAGTAAAAATCATAAATGAATAATAAAAATGAGATTTGCACATAATCTGGAATATTCATTCAATTACTTTAGACAGTGAACAACTCAAGTAACCTTTTCTACAGTGTACACTATGTTCAGACATGGTCTATTAAGCAATAATTATTAATACAAATGGACTTAATAGCAAGTGCACATTTTAAAGTACCTCTCGATTCCACTTTAAAAAACTATACTTGAATTTAGAACCTTAACCTAGAAATATCTGTAATGACGCAGATAATAAAGGTACCCCAAATTATGTAATTTTATATATGATAAAGGGGAATTGTTGGTACATGACCTCTGCCCCTCCCCCAGTTTCTTATAAAACAGGGTTCTCCAGAGATATCCCTAGTTTACCTTGTGGGAAATTTAGCTGTAGCTCTGATAAGGTCCAGCAAATTCCCTGTTAAAATCCTTAGCCCAAATAGGAATAAATACCAAGAGGTATACACAAATATAGATAGTAAAGATACAAACAACCACAATCCTGTGCTAACCAAACTTTCTAAAGTTTAAGTTTGTTTTGGCCTTGTGCCTTCTAAATAGAACCAGATGAGACTTAGTAGCGTTTCTAAGAAGAAAACACAGGGATGTAAGTTGCAAATAATGCTGGTTGTGGCAGCACCATGAGATTTCTGAGGGAAAAACAAGCCGTCTGGTGTCTGTGGATGAATGTTTAATAATACTTCTACTACCCCTTAAATTTAAGTGAAAGGGTTTTCCATCACCTTTACCCACCATACCTTATGTAATGGTATTTCTTGGCTACCCCAAGCCTCAACTATTAAGACAATATCACAACCTCAAGCTGACGAGTCCCATTAAGGACCAAACTGCTGTCCATGAGTGGTGATCTGGCTACCGCACCTCTTACCCCAGTTTTGTCTAAAGGCTGTCTGTAGATGAGTGTTTAATAATACTTATACTACCCCTTAAATCGAAGTGAAAGGGTTTTTCATCACCTTTACCCACCATAGTTTATGTAATGGCTTTCATGATTGGGAACCTTTGACTTTATGCTTGTGCAACATAAACGATGTCCTCATTTACATGTCTCTGCCTAGAATCATTAAAATGGATTGGAAATGCTGCACACATAAACAGATAAATAACAACAAAATATACACACTACTTTCATAGAGACACACATTATAAGAAACATTGAACTCAGCCCCAAAACTAAAATTGTATATGATGAAATATAAAGAGTCTTGTTTCTTCTTATCCAGTGAAAGTTTTATTTATTCAGTGCCCATAAAGTTTTAAGAGGCTGAAATTTTGTATGCTTACCTGGACTGTTAGTTCACTAATATTTTTGTGACATTTTTAGGTTCCAGCCAAAATGAAATTTCATTTTCAACATCCACAGGTGGTAAAAATCATAAAATCAACCTTTCAGGCCACAAATTTCACATAATGCCTGTCCAAGGTTGTGAAGAAAAGAAGTCAATAAGCCTGGGCTGTTACTAAATGCACAGTATATATCACTGCTTACTGTACTGTAAGTTTTTTCTGCATAATTTATATGTTAAGAAAATAAAAGCTCATATGATTCAATAAGAGTTTTTATCTGAGTCTGCTAACTTTACTTAGAAATAAAGTAAGTTAAGGGCTGCTGTAGGTTGTTAATTGGTTTAATTGAGTGGTCACAACTATCTGATCAATGACCAATCCAGAGGTTTCCTCTCTTGTAGATCCCGGAAAAGGTATTGAAATACATTTACAATAGTAAAAAATTATATTATTCCCCATTATTATATTATTATTATTATCCCCAAACACACAGAGCTGTAAAGTCTAACATTTGAGAAAAGTGACATCTGTATTACAATGTTGTAAATAAAGTCCTAAATAAAGGCTGATTTTAAAACATGGAGCTGTATGTTATGAATTATACGATAACAGACTCAATGAAGCCATATTTAAAAGGATATCACTTGAAATAAAAATACATTCTTAAAACAGAGAACATTATTTCTAGCTTATATAAATGTTTGGGTAAGAGTTTATAGCTCCATGATGCTTGGCTATATTGTATTCTAATTATTGTAGATATATGTATTGAAACACAAGTATTATAAACTAGACATGCTCCCTTAGTCATTAATTGTTGTGTAATTGCAAATATCTTGTACTTTTGTCACGGTCATGGTAAACCACACTGTCATGAGAAACACTAGAGAAGGGCTACTTTTTGGTAACACATTCATCTAGAACTTGACTACAACTATAATCAATTAACCAAAAATCAATTAACATCAGTTAAGCTTGGTGGTCAAACCAATGCTCTTCAGATTTCAGTTCATATTGCTCTTTGGATTATGTGCCTACAGATGTAACCTGGATTCTCAATGTTAATGTCATTTAAAGGGAACAGTCAGACATTTAAAAATATCTTTATAAAGACTCTACAATCACTTTCTTCCATTGAAAGTATGATCTTTGTTCTACAGAGCACTTTCATTGTTACTCCTCTTCACAATAAATGCCAGCATATTTTTAAACTGCACTTAATCGGTTACCATATCAACTAATGAAACTAGTGTATTGAAATAACTGGAATGTTTAAAACAACTACAAATAGCACCCACCATAACAAGACTATATAAATAAAAACTGACAATTCAAATGTGCATAGTTCTTAACTTTATAACAATGAGCACATAAACACATAAAACATATTGTTTGAATAATACGTGTCTATGCAGCTCTTATCAGATTGTTAATATCAATATTAGAAGAACAATAAACTTTATTTACACAATTTCCAAACATATTTTGGCTGTTTCTATATACAGCAATATATTGTCATTGCAATAAAATCATACCTAGCAAGTATTCTAATTTCCAAAAAAGAAGGATATTATAGGAGTAAAGTGCAACAGAAGAGTATGTGTCCTAAAAAATCTGCCCCTCCTAAGAAGAGGCATAAGAACATTATTCACAAAATGATGAGTTTACCTCCTTGCCCATGACAGATGTCCCTTTGGCCCCTTAACAGCTACCATAGCCTGGAGGTCTTAGCAACCACCAGCACACTTCTCTTGTGATCGTTTGGTTTGCGGTGTGGAATGAGGGAATATAATGATGTCATGTTCTAGCAGCAGGCAGACCACAAACAATGAACATTCATATACAGCAGTTGCATAGAATACCACCTTGCACTCAGATTTGGAGGAGGGCGTCAGTAGAAGCTTGCACCAGCCCAATTAGATCAGTGGCGAGCCTAGGGCTCAGTCCATCCCTCCAGAACTAAAACATGCAAATGTACTCTCCAAACTCACTCTAACATAATACACTTAAAAATGCATACACACATATCTCCCTAACGCCACTCACCCTAGGTTCACCCCTGACACGCCACATTATATGCACACACTCATGTTAAAACCATACACTAACATACACACATATATGCTAACATCATTCTCTCACACATGTTAACACCTTCCACTAACATACAGTATAACCACTCTAATGCCATACATTAACACACAAACACTCTACTGACAGTAACACACAATCACCATACACTTACACATATACTCTCCAACACCATAAAGAATACACACACACACTCACGCACTCTGATACATTACATACACACACACACTACCCCAACATCAGTACTTGTGCCGAGCCCTGTCTTTACTGAAGATTATTCTCTATATGTGAGCTGCTGTGCTGCTATTGTCCGACTGCCATGTGTCATATGATCCCACTGGATTCTTCGGTTACCTAGGCACTCCCTGTTCTTTAAAACCCCAAACACAAACTTCAGTTTTACTGATATACATATGTTTTTCCATGGCGATCAGTTCATTAATTTCTCATTTAATGTGTTTGTAGTGCTGTGTACCAGATCTTATCTCTTTAGCAATGTGCATGAAGTAATGTCAATGGTGCCAAATTCGCTAAGCGCCGTTGTGTTAAGCCTTAAGGCACATTTTTTTCACAGCATGAGATATATAACCCTTTCAATTGAATGGAAGGTTATGTGTATCTCTGACTGAGTAAATTGAATCATTACGGTGCCATACTATATATTAAATAGCTGTAGTACAGATTAAGGCACTTCACAGAATTATCTGCAAAAGAGATTTACTTCTTTCCTCAATTAGTACAAACCTACAATGTAAGCTTTTTTTAATGAACAGCTTTATTCCTATTTCTCATAAAAATGCATTGTATAGTCATAAGAGGCGTGGTTATTTTAATAAGAGACACAGTATCCTTTGAGTTAACAAAATTTTGGACCCACGGGGATAGAAATCTAATCCTACTTTGCAATATTAATAAGGTCTACACATTAGTTAACATTTACGCACAAAATGAAAATCCCATGTTTTGTATAAGTGAGATTTCTTCACATAAGGCACTTTATTTATGTTGCCTATTCATTTAGAGTAATGGACTTTGGAAAATTGCACGTAAATAGCACATAATATTCATCTGTTTAAAGTAAAAATACATTATTTGATATATGGAGGACTTTAACCCAACAAGCTAAAGACTATACCTTTTATTAAATTCCACAATCTTGTGTTCATGCAAAGCAAGATCTTACCCACTGTCTGGTCAGATCATTCCCCTATAATAATTTCTATTTCTCGTGGACAAAATAAACTTTAACAAACATAAATCTAAATAAACATATCTACTGGCCAAAATGGGTTTTCAATTTTGTTTAATACATTTTAACAACATAATTAAACCTTCACCAGATTTAATTAAAGTCTAGAAAATATCCAATGAACACCAGTTGTGTTGACAAAAATGCCTTGTTGATGTCAGAGGAGAATCGACAGACTGGTTTGAGATGACAGAAGGGCAACAGAAACCCAAATAACCACTCATTACAAACAAGGTATGCAGAATACCATCTCTGAATGCACAGCACGTCGAACTTTGAAGCAGATGAGCTACAGCAGCAGAAGACCTACCTTGCTATACTGTATTATTATACATATTATGTATTAGTATATATATATTATATATATATATATATATATATATATATATGTATATAGTTCTACATTAACTGGAATCTAAGAGCACTTCCATTTTCATTACATTTTATAATAACCAGTTATAGTATATCTTTTAAAACTAAACCTGTTTGATAGAAAGGTGTTTTTTTAAAATAAACCTTTGGATTAAAACAAGTATAGATGTCACTTAATATTAGTGCATTAAATAAATACTTTTACTTAAACATTTGTTTGTGAAGCGCTTGTTTTTTCCGTTTCCATGGTAGTTTTAGTGAGAATATACCATATAATTCAAGGTGATATTGTATAAATCACAAGACATTGACCTACTTGATGAGACAAAAGAGATATGCAAAAGACATAATTATCAGACTTTAAAATAATCTTGTAAAGCTTTCTTAATTTTTATCTAGTCAAAAATAAACTGTATGCTGTATGTGAGACAACAGAAATGTGGTTCAGTGCTTTTTACAGAAATCACTGAAACTTATAATAACTTGCATCTAATTTGTTAAATCCTGTGAATTAGAAGTTATAATATAAATTCATTAAAAACGGTCATGCTTAATGCTCCTATTAAGTAAGCTACATACCAAATTTAAATTATCAACATTATGAAAGTGTTGTATGCACAGATATTGGTTAGTGAATTGAACACTTGACTAATGTTCTACCCTTGTAATTACTATAGTACACTACAGATTTATTAATAATGTTTTTTATAAAGGAGACTTAATCCCCAAATGGTTTATATCATTAGACATATTGAAAAGTTATCATGTCATCTCATCTCCTTTTTTAGCATAGAATTATGATT
Organism: Spea multiplicata; assembly: GCA_009364415.1. NCBI lineage: Eukaryota > Metazoa > Chordata > Amphibia > Anura > Pelobatidae > Spea > Spea multiplicata. The sequence continues at coordinate 14,326 of VKOC01033156.1, read as the reverse complement.
AAGTAATAAATGAATATTAGGGCTCATGGTATATTATTCTTGTTATAATTTAATACCATATACTGGGGGGGGGGTTTCAGTCAGTGCAGTCTAATATTTTCCTCTGTCTTAATTTGTGTTACAGAGTTCTGAATAAATATTACTTTGTCTTATAGTAGTTATTAGACTATTCGGATTTGTACGAATTACAAATTTACAGAATTTTCACTGACACTCTCATGCTCTCTAAATGTTTCCCTACCCTTTCTGCCGGCCATGACTGCTTCTACCTACAATTTCCGCTTCTGCATCTTCCAGGTTGTCATTTTGCCCCTAACTTGCGCTTAGGGCAATATGGTGGCACTTTATATATATGTAGAGAAAGATTGACTAATATATAAAGGGCATACGTTCATGTACTGATTAATTCTTTTCTCTGTGTCATTGGGAATAAAATAACCATGGACGACAATTTCATGCCCCAGAAAAAAGATTCCAATTTCAAGGAGAAACCAGATTATAGTTAGATTTCTATTGATCCCATATTTCTTTGAATCCTCACACCTCCTAAAAATAATTTAGCTATTGGATACTAGGGACATAAGTAATTTATCAAATGTGCTCATCGGCACATAAACATTTTTTTTTTTACTCAATGTTTAAGTTTTTTTTATAATATGTGATTTAATCTTTAGGTTAACTTTCCCAGGCAACATGAATGACAGAGAAGGGCAAGATATTAAAAAAAGGCATCCTAATATAATTGCATCAATAAGTGCAAGCAGTCCATATGAAGCTGACCTAACTTGAATGGACTTTGGAATGCCCTCTTATAGAAAGTGGCACATATCGGTAATTCTCATTATTTTAAATTGCAAAAGAGAAGCATTTTTGTTTTATGGGCTGTACAGGAATTGATAGGGGATATGGCTTAAAAAAAGCTTTTTTGTGCTGTCTAACCCCTTAAGAACTGGGCTGATTTTTTATTTTTGTATTCGTTAAGACTGAGGCAGTATTAACAATTTTGTGGTGCTCATTTTTAACAACAAGTTATGTTATACTTGTTTCAAGACATTCAGAAGGACCTTATTTAGATATATTTTTAAGTCATCTACTCTAATCTACTCTAATTTGCTATAAAAAATAATAAAACATGGTGAAAACTTTAAAGAGCACTTTCTCTTTTACTCATCTACAAAAGCTAATGAAAAACATGCTAAATAGATTCTAAAATGTGTTGTGAGTTTAGAAATACCCAATGTTTTAATGTTTTTTTGTTGTTTTTTTATATATGGCAAGAAGTAGCGTTTTGCTGCTTTTAAATCTGGTTAAAGTCCTATTTGTGAAATTTTTTAACCCAGCAAAATTACCCAGGATATTTCAAGTGCTAGTATTTTAACTCCTTCCATGGACTAGTTCTACCATCAGCATTTGTCAAAGTTTGTGATTTTTTGTGTGGTTTTTCAACACAAATTGTATTTCAGGTATGAATTCAGAGCTCCTGGTATATGTCACTGACAAACAACAACCCAATATGTGTTAAGCAACATCTTCTTAGTACATAGTTCTGTTGGGTTGTTTGGGGGCTAAAGGGCCACATTTTTTAGAATTTTGACAACACTGTTTGAGCTTAGGAGGCAATCATTAATCATTAATTAAAGTTTGACTTGGACTCGCACAAGTGGAGACTTAATGAAATGTAGTTGCTTACACATTGCCTGCTACAGCGTTAATGAGAGGGAGAAAAGGAATGGGAGAGAGGGTAAGGGAGTGAAGGAATGAGCGAGATAGAGGGCAAGGGAATGAGAGAATAAGTGTGAGATAGGGTAAGGGAGTTAGGTAGGCAGTAGTGAGTGTGTTTGTGCTAGTATACATGTTAGTTACTAGGGAGAGGTCAGGGAGCTAAGGGCACTCAGCTATACCTGCGCTCCCAGGCAAACATTCTGCATTTCTACAAAGGATGAACATCAGGGGAGGATAGGGGGACAAGGAAAAAGTAAACATTGAAGTTATGTTCCATAGTGAGTAAATTGGGTTAGGTTTATGCAAGCGCTAAAACTTGAATTTTAAATACCGTATATTCCGGGGTAGGCTTACACAGGAGCTGAAATCCAGAGAGCGCAAAAACATCGATTTTGTATTGAATGTTGAAGTAACTTGATTTTTACAGAACAACGCAATATAAATACCTTGTAAAAACATGGGCCCCATGATAGTCCTGATAGGTGTTAGACCAGTGGCTTAGACTAAATTATTAAATCTGGCTGCCTCACCAGTGTTACTGCAATGCTTATCTAGAAATAAAGGTGCTGTTTTTTACGTATATTATAATTTACACTAAAATGTAATAAAAATTATGTTGCTTTTATCACTTCAAAGGCATTTCTAGCAAAGCAATATTTTGGAACCGAGTCAGAACAAATGATTCTTCCTGACAGGTCTAGAACGGTCTGATCTATTCTATTTACACATGTAAACAAATTACCTGAAATGCTTCAATTCTAATGCCAAAAACACTAGACACTACTAATACTGTAGAGAATCACTTGCAGGTGTTTTAAAAGCAAATCTATCTGTATGAAACAGAAGCTTCAAAACTCTCAATTATTTGCATTGTTTCCAAAATGGCTCTGCTTAGTTTATTTGAAACTTTGTGGTGATTTAAGCATAATTAATAGACTCGGTTCAATGACCCATCATTATTCTAGGTGTTTGCTTAAACTACATGCAACATTACACTAAATAGGGACACATTTTTTGGTTTATTTTCTCTTGTCTATTTAGAAGCTCTGCCATTTTGTTGGAAGTTCACACAAGGTCTTAGGGCAAAATGGAGAAGCTTTCGGTGACATCCTCTCCCACATCCCTCTTGCAATTATACAAAAAAAAACACTTAGGCATCACTAGGCAAACAAAATTCATCGGATAAAGTTTACTAAAATTAGGCAAGATAAATTTGTTTCTAGTTTGCACTTATGCATTAACTTTAAAATAGAGTATCATTTTGGGAATTACCTATACTACACCTAAGCTTAAATGATTGCTTAGCCATTGATCTTGTGATATATTTTATAGGTAATATTTTTCGAGAATTGCTTAATGTGTGTGTATAAAGGTAAAAGAGTGCTAAACCACTAGCATTTCAATAAAGCTAGTAGATAATGACATAAATGAATACATAATAACGAAACATGCCATAAATGTAATAAAATGTATAACAGAAAAATACTGTTTGTTAGTTTGTTACTATATGTTTGTGAATCATTTGTGTTTCTCTGACATTGTTCTTGAGTCTACAAAACAGCTCAAGGAATTTTGCTTTGCTATCTAACAAAATAACGTTTATTTAGATAATTAGAGATGGATCGACCAGTGTCTTTTTTAAAACTATTTAAAATGCAGCTTATTTAATGTGAATATATGATAAGTGTAGTCAACTATGTCAACTAGAAAAATATGAGCTTCACTGTCTTTAACTTACTATGTGCACGCTAGAAATTCTAACCTTTAATGTAATATCATAACTTAGAGTCATATTTACGTTAGGTATCGATAGTATTTTACAGGACTTTTAATATAGATTTTAGCTTTACTAACACATACATTTAATACCATATTACATATATTTTCCTATTTACATTTGTGTAGTTAAGAATGTATTGAAATGATGAATATTAAAAAATACATAATGAATGTTTGTTTTTTACTATTGCTTGTTAAAAGCATACTCAAAATGTTATCCTGCAACTTGAAAATTCTGTGACAGTGACAACTCCATGAATACACTATATGGAGAATGTATTGGGGCATCTGACCATTACACCAACAAGGACTTTTATGACATCACATTCTAAATACACAGACATTAATATGTAGTTGTGTCCCCCCTTTTGCAGCTATAACGGCCTCCATTCTTCTGGAAAGGTTCTCCACAAGATTTTAAAGTGTTTCTATGGGAATTTATCCAGTAGAGCATTTGTGATGTTGGAGGAGAGGGCCTGACTCAATCACCATTCCAGTTCATCCCAAAGGTGTTCAATGGGAAGGGCAGGACTTTGCGTGAGCTAGTCGAGTTCTTCCACATCAAACTCATCCAACCATGAGTTGGTAATCTCCCAACCCAAAACAGAAAATCCTGCCAGCACAAGAAAAAGCTTAAGTATCCTTCAGGTTCTAAGTTAATTCTTGGCAGGACCTTACACAAGCTCAGATTAGAACTCATTTTTCATTATATATTAGTTTGTTCGCTTGTTATTTTATTAATTAATAATTAAATCATATGTATCTTAATTTCCATATTTAAGTATACAGCGTGCATATTGTGTTTATTGCATTTCTATTTATCTTTTTCACCATTTCTCTATACATTTTAGCTTTGTTAAATCATTAACCTTTCTAGCTGAGGGTTGTATTCATAATTGTCCATGTTATCTATTGCATGGTGATTTAATAATTTCATGAAAATTCATATTTTTATTGTCTAATAATTTGAATAATACACATTTGATTATCATAATAATTTGTGTTGTTGCTGTTTACTCCTTTGATCATATAATTTATTGTTGTTCATTTAGAGTATATTGATAGTTTTATAGTTTCGCTTATCCAGATTTTGTTGCTCTTTTGTTGCTATGCCGTGTTTTAACCTGTCTTTTTCAATAAAAGTTGCTTTTTTTGGCTAAAAGAGAATTGCTATTGACTATATCTTTAAATCAATAGGCGCAAAAGAATTCACAACTCTTGACAATAAAAAAAGTTTCAAGAGATATGTAATTTACACAATATGACTAGAATATATGATTAATGCTGTGTCACACTGAGCAAAGAAGGGTGATGGTTTTGCTTATCATCTCTCTAACCAGGTAATGTCAAAACTTAAAGATTTACTTTCCTATGAAAACGCACCAATTTATAGATATAGTAGGTATCCAAACTGGTAAATTGTAACTGTACAGATTTTTATCACATGACTTTGCAGGGACCTTTAACAAAACTGAGTAAAAAATGAGTATAAAAACGATGAAAGTATATAATTATATAACAATTTACACTTCTGTGGATATGTAGATTGAAAATGTATAAAGACTATACATGTAAATAAAATAAAAGTTTAAAAAACTCAAACTCAAAATGAATAAATCATACTCGAAGGAGATGTTAAATGAACTTTAGAGTGCAGCATGATAGACGGCCAAAACTCATTGATGCACGTGGGGGAGACAAAGACTGGTCCGTGTGGGGTATCCAACAGATGAGCTACTGTAGCTCAACCTGCTGAAAAAGTTAATACTGATTCTGATAGAAAGGTGTCAGAACACCCAGTATATCACAGTTTGTTGTGTATGGCGCTGCGTAGCTGCAGACCATTCAGGGTCCCCATGCTGACCATGGTCCACTGCCGAAAGCGCCTACAATGGGCACATGAGTATTAGAACTGGACTACAGAGCAATAGAAGAAGGTGGCCTAGTCTGCTAAATCATGTTTTGGCTGGGTGCGTGGTGTGCGTCTCTTACACATGGCACCAGGATGCATCCACCTCATAACTTACAGGACTGCAGGATCTACTGCTAAAGTCTTGGTGCCAGACAACACAGCACACCTTCAGAGGTCTAGTGGAGTCCATAACTTTACAGGTCAGGGCTTTTTTGGTGGGCAAAGGGGGACCTACACAATATTAGGCACAATAATGTTATGACATATTGGTGTATGTAAATATATATATATATATATATATTTTAATAAATGTAATAATTATAGTTTGAACCAAGATAAAAGTTTCTCATTAGTTAATCGTCTGGACTTCTAAAATATTTTTATGCCTTTACAAACCTTGTAAATTAAGAGCTGTAATGAAATTTTAGGCACATTACGTATAAATCATCGACCAGTCAATGCACTTTGGTTCACCAGGGATGCAATTTTCTTGTACGTTAATACAGAAAAACAACAATGCGTTTTCAATTACATTTGTTATGATTTTGAATTATAAACCTACGTTGCTATAGTTTTATACAATTATAATTCCGCTTTCTTGATGCAAATGTGTATACGTGCATTGTATGTGCTAGGATATTTTATTCGTTCACTGTAGAAATACTAAAGTGAGATCTCAAACTGATGGTTTGTGCAATATACAAAGTTTAAAATTGCTAATTGTAGAATACAAATTAAGAATAACTTGCGGTGTATAATCAAGGCTGAAATTTTTCTAATGTTGTCCAGATATCACTTGAGAAGCTGTGTATATAGTAACAGAATTAATTTATTAACTACTCTGTGTCTCATTTTAAGGCTAACTGGCAGAAACCATGATAGGTGCAGAAAAGCAAAACAATTATTAATATTGCTTGCAGACAGCCTCAAGCAGCCTACTCCAGAGCAGATATAGTGATGGCATCTGATAAGGAAAAGGAAATTAAAGAAATGGAAGCTTGTAAATAAGAAACGTCCCACCAAGAAATTAATAAGATCAAAATGGAATCTCCACTTTGTATTGAACCCTCCATCAGCCATTGCCAACATCACTACTGCTCCTCTGGACAACCAGAGTCCTAATTAGAAAAGCAATGCCAGTCACTAGGCATTTTTTTGGAATTTTTGAAGATAACAGCTTGCACCCATTCTTCTTTGCATACAAATAAGATGAGTTTTATATAGATGATATATAAAAAAAAAACATAAATGAATGTTAAAGAGCATATTTCTTTAATCAAATAAGTTACTATTTAAAATGAAAACACCCTTTTGATAATGGTTACATTGGTTGCACTTGACATTTTTATTTACAACTACTTCTGGACAGGTTCTTCCTCATGTTGTTGTTATGTGATACAATATTTATGTGTATACTTTGTACATATAAACAATATACTTTAATAATGTATGCCATTACTTGTTAATAGACAAATCTATGACATTTTGATCTCCTTAAAAATATGGACATCATGTACTGTAAGCAGGGTGGGACATAGGGACTTAGGCCCCAAAGAAGGACTGCTATAAAATTACATAGTGGAGGCATGAAACAAAGGAAACTTAAGTAGTTTTAAAATTGCCTACTCCAGTGCATTAAATCACAAGATGGTTGTCCATGGAGAGAAATAATAACAGACCTCAGCCCAGAAAAAGTGTTGGTTATTTTGAATGCATTAAAAAATAATTACTGTGTTTTTACTAAATGGCTTCTAGGATTTAATTTCACAAAAGAAAAGAACATATTCTTCTTATAAATCTTGTTATTGTTAGTTTTTGTTCAGCTTATTTCACATAAAGATAAATGGATGGGAAATATGTTTTTTAATCATTAAAATATGATACAGTTTTCTAGTAGGTTAGAATGTTTGGACAAAATGTGCATCATTCTATCTTCATTGACCAATATTGCAACATTCAGTTTCCTCACTAACACATACAAAATGAGGCGCTCACACAGTGTATAGGGTATGTCTTTAGGAACATAAAGACGCAGGCTTATTCAATCTGTTAATGGAAAACGTTTCAAAGAAGAACATTAATTAGTGTTGGTCTTCAGTATCTTCTGACATGGGCATAATCGGTTTAAAGTGTGTCTAACTGTCATCATAAAAAGGTAGCCTTTGATTATTTGTAGACATACTAAAACATACACTCATGGCAGATCCTTAAGACATAGTTTGAAGCCTGCTGATGTAGGAAATCCCATAATGAGTAGTAATGTTGTTCTGATTACTCTGCCAAATATAACCTGCAAATATTTCTAGCAGATAAGTGTTCATAATAATTATCTAAACAACATGAGCATAGCAATGATAGAACTGGCAAAGCACCTATGTTAGTAATTAGCTTTATACAAGTTATTTTGTTAGGCATTGAAGTATTTGTGAAACTGCATATTAATAAGGAATTACATTCCAATTAACTATGTATTTATTACCTATTACAGAGACTCAATTAGCACTTGATAGTGCTATCTAACAGCTGGTGGTTATTACTAGCACCTAGTTTATGTCCTATAGGAACAATATTAGCTACGTATGTTAGCTTGTAACAACATGGAACTCTGGCCTTCTTGCTATAATAAAAGGTGGATCCAGAGAAATGTTTAAATCGGTTGTTTAAAGCATAAAGTGCAAAATGTAGAGGCTGTGACTAAATTGCAAGAGCATATGATTTGGCTAAAAATGTAAGTCTTCAATGCACAAAAGTAAGCGGCACTTCAATGCCGCTTACCTTTGTGCATTGAACGCTTTCATGTGGGGGGTCTGAATCCGACCCTTTGGCTTGTAGAGCACCGATTGTTTCTCTTTATTTGTGGAGTCAAATTTTTTAGTTGGAGTGGAGATGTTCGGCGATTGTGAGTGTCTGCAGTAGCAACTTGCAAATTAATTAAAAGCCACTCTCAATTTATATACACTTGACTGTAAGCAAGTTGGGTTGGAAAAAAAACCCACGTAACTCGCAGAGTCATTAACCAGCGGCCAAATTTTACTTCACATTGCGAATCCCCATATCTTTCAATAGATTTAGTAAAATAAATTGAAAACATAAATAAGTAAAAATAACAGGTGACAATAGTGCACAGTGGGGCCAGGGTTGACAAGTGGCCAATAACTGACTGGCTTGACCATTTTTTTAAATGTCAAGACAGTTATTACTTTGATATCCAGTCCAGCTCTGGGGGGGGTAGTATTCTGACACAGAAGACAGATACACTGTAACAAGGGATGCATGGAGACCTGTTACATTTAAATAGAAGGGGCAGGCAACCTCTTCTCTGTCAGCAGAAAGAGACAGTGTAAGCGATTCATTATAACTAACCAAATGCAGTTGCAGCACAGCACCAATGAGGTCCATTGACTTGAATAGGGGTCTTACACTTTAATGAGACCCATCTTCCATACAATAGAGGCCACTGAACTATTCCACAAAACCAACCTATATTTTTTTTTTAAAGGGGGTTGCAATTTTTAAGTTTTGATAAGGAGGCAAGGCATCATTTGACAACATGGAATATGCCCAAGAAAAGTGAGATTCTTTTTTTTATTTTTAATTTATTTTGTTTAATTCAACTTGTATTTCTTTTGCATGCCCTTGCCTTCAAGTCTTGCAAAGAGTGTGAATGAAAAAAGGGCTCCAAATTTCATCTGAACCGGAAGGGCAGAAAATAAAATTCAAAATAGACCAAAAAACAAATTAAAAATCTTCTACAACATTTTTGGTCCATTTGCAGAAGTCTAATATTTATAGCATAATCACAACATGGAGGTTTGTAGTATCTTTTGAGTGCCATGGAAGGGGCACATATTTCCTTGTGATAGACAAGGCAAATAGCTGGATTTAGATGACAAACATAAAAACAGCTTACACTTTACCCAGAGAAACATACATCTTTGTATTCCGGGTATATTCATAGATACACAGTTTAAAGCAAAACTATGCATCCCATCACATGATATAGGGGTAAAATTATAAAAAAAAACAAAAAACAATTATTTTTCTACATGTATACATACATGTAGACTGCACATGGAGCCGATGTAGGTTATGGTACGTAATATATCACAGAGCACTGACAGATTCTAAGGAGTTAATTTTTAATAAAAAATGCTAAGGACATAAAGCTCTTATGTCTTTTCACTTAAACACCATACATTTTTACAATAAGATAATGAACATATTGTAAACTTTTCAAGGATTTAATAATGTATGAATATATATTATTTATATACACAGTATTGTAACTTTTAATGCTATATAAGTAATCCAAAGTTGTTGCTTCCTGGGGTCAACTGTAGCATTATTTTCTTCATAAACAGTCTCATAAATGTCAAATATTTCACTAACCACCAATTGCGTAGTAACTTGCAAAAGAGCCATTTTGAAATAAAGCACTTAACTTTAATTAGACACACAAAAGAGTAATATTTATTTTTATTACCTGTGTGCACTGAGCTGCCCTAAACATGTTTTAAGTAGTCAATAATGAGGATAATGGTGTTCAAGCAAAAGTAGTTGTTTGCGTGGTTCGAGGAATAAGTGCTTTAAAAAAGTTTGTGTAAGAGAAAAAAGTAATTATAACTTGAACATTCCTTTTAATATATGATGACTCTTATAAAAATAAAATGAGTAGGCTATGGGGTCATTTGGATATATTTAACTGCTATTCTTCAAACAAAAACAGAACATTTTTCAGATCCCTTGGGTATTGATGTCCTCCAGCTTCTTTAGTTTCCTCATCAATGTAGCAATATAAAGAGTTTGTTTCAGTGTGTTTGAACTGTACTGCAAAAGACGTTTAATCAATCATGGATTACAAATGCCAAAGCATGTAAAAAATAAACTCAGTACATTTATTATACTCCAAGTTTAAACAAGTCATATTCCAGTCTCTTCTAGAACCTAAGAATAATGCAGGAGACTACTGTACCACCTGGAAGACTAAACCTTACACTCTAACTTGGTACAAACTGCTTCTAGGTATTTGGTTAGAAGCAGCTAATCTTAGCTTTTGCTTCCATAGACCCACATAAAGGCAACACAATACAGAAAGTTCCGACACCTACTATTTGTTCACTCATTGCCTCATCTGCCTCTTACAATCCTTTTTCTCATTGATTGACAAGCCACCAGTGGGTAGAATTGGACTTAAAGAGGTCATTAGCTTTGCTTCAGTTGTGCTCCTCTCTCTATCTTGCTCTTAATACACACCTCCAGGGCCGGCCGAAGACGTAACGCCGCCTGGGGTTAATTTTCGCGACGCCACCCGCTCCCCCCTGGTACTTACCTTTAAAGCAGTCCTGCGGCGAGTTCCCTGCTCTGCCACCGTGCCGGTTATCTTGAGCGCCGAAAAGTTAACGCCACTTTTCGCGCTTCAGGCATTAACAAGCCGGGCACCAAGACGGAGAGGAGACTCGCCGCAGAGGAGAGAGAGAGGGCGCCGAGCGGGTAAGCGAAAACCACCCCGCGCCCCTCTCTCTCTCTTCCGTTTCAAAAAAAAAAAACGCTCGGGGCGGCAAAGTGCCGCCCCTTCTAAAGTGCCGCCTGGGGCAATTGCCCCAGTCTGCCCTATTGTAGGGCCGGCCCTGCACACCTCTGTACACAACAGAGTGATGTTTTAACATTACAGCCTAAGAACAATTGAAACTATAAACTTATATTCATGTTAGAAACCAGGAACCAGAAGGACACAAAACATAAAGTGCAAAACACCTTATTGTAATAATCAAGCGAACAAAGCCAAATCATGATCTAGGAGCTTATACCAAAAGACAAGCCGTGGTCAGGAACCAAGATGGGGCCAGGAATATGGAAATTAGCAAAATAGGGAACAAGCCAGGAGTCAGTAGCCAGGAGGGATGTACCAGTACGTCCATAGGGGACTGAATGGGTTAAATAGCCAGAAGGGGCTGGAAAATAGGCTGGTCCAAAGGAGAGTTGCCATGGTAACTCTGAGAGGCTGCTAATTAGTGTTCAGCGGAATAACTCTAGTAGTAAGCAGAGAATGCAGCAAAACAATTCATAACTGCCCAAACAATCTATTGCCCCTTTTCTATGGCTATAATGACTGATTGTAAAAATAATTTCTATCTAAGATGATATTCCTTTCTGAAATATGAGTTTTTTTCAGGACAACAGAATTAAAGATAATCCCCCTCTTTGTGAATAGTCAATCTGAAATACAAAACTAGAACACTAGGAAAATAATTGGTTCTGTGTTACCTACTGCAGTTCTCCAGCACTTTAGGAAAATAAAAGAAAACGTATTTAATTTGATTATATCAGTGCCATTTATATGAAAATGAACTAGCTGATTTTATGACCCATGAGCATAGAGGAGTACATAACCTTGTTCAGTGCCTTTTGAAACCAAAGCTCTAAATTCACCTCTGGGAGTATTCATGCTCTGTAGTTGTCAAGGAAATTCTCTCTTCAGTGTTTAACAATTCAGTGTGCTCCCCACAAATGTTTTAATCGACACATGTTTTTTTCCTTTCGCTTTTATTAAATATAGCATTTTACATATATACTTTATTGGGTTAAATATACAATATTTTATTTAATACAGTTAAACATTTTCTAGCAATTTGCCTTTCTTAAATACAAATATCTAGGTAAATACAAATACAAAGATTTTGATGGCGTTATGGGGCAAAGACAGAGTAGGTGCACAAGTGATGTGGCTACCCATGATTAGGGGGCCCCTGGAACGTTAGGAAAGGGGGAATATGACTACTGGCCTAGGCCGCAGTATAGGGTTAATTGCAGAGTCACCATTGGCTAGGAGAATGCAACAATGTTGCGGGCGAGGATTTAAAAGGTGATGGCAAGGGTACTCCTGCCTTTGTCCCGCCTGGATCCTAAGGACAGGCTTATCTATCCCACCCTTCCTCCCCAATTATGTTATGATACTTTTGGTATTGCTGCTTGTTCTTTGTTTTGTAGTCACAGCTGCGGAAGAATACCCACCTCTGACCAGCATTTGGAATGGTGAGAAGTCGAGGCTGCGCCCATATGGGCTTGGGGAGGCACCCGCTGGGCTAGAACTCTTGGTTTATGTGTGTGTTGAACCGCCTGCTAGGCTTAATGGCTAGCAGCTGGCGGGTTGTTATAAGGTTAGGTTTTGTTATATATTGTTAAGCTGGCATGTGTTAATAAAGCTGTGGCCAATGCCCTTAACCACATTAATGGCTCTTGTTGTTATTACTGGGGTGTGAGTATAAGGGGTTGGATTTGGTAGCAGTCTCTGGGGCTGAGCAGTCATGGCTAAACAAGGGTACTAATAAGTGTTTGGAACCAGCAGGCAGTGTGGTAGATCCAGACACCACACTACAAACGTTTACCAGATCCAAGCTATACTGCCTGGAGCCTTGATCCCACGTGTTCACAGATATAAGCATACGTGTTTTTATAGAAGCGCCTACTAGAACCTTCCCAAGCAGCAGTTTGAGAAAAATAATTTCCATTAATACATACAAGTCAACATGTAATGGCTGCAATTAAAATGTATTTTTTATTATGGGCTTAGCAGGACAGGGATCTCCAATTTCTGCATGTATTCAGCTGGTAGCCACAGTTACCTTATTTGGAGGCCACTGGTCCTAAAGTGCCAAAGCACCTAGTCATCCCCTGTCTAGTTCTGTGTGCAAACATTTATTATGCCTAAATTTTAGTGTTTAGGCTGGTTTCAGGCTTCTTTAGCCCTTACCTAATCATATCCTAACCATGAGATTTCTGGGTGGTATAAAGAATATTTATAGACAATTCAATGGAAAGAAAAGCATTTCTTAGTGCGTATATTGGTTATAAATTGGCAAATGATCTAGCGTCTGACTCAAAATAATTTTCAAATTGAAAAAAGGGCTAATGAAAAAAACATTAAAGGTGGAGTTTGTGTTCTTTTGTGCCCAAAGAACTTCAATACAGGACTCGATATTCTCAGATTTCAATCTTAAGGTCAATGCAAGGATGATGGTTTTAAATTTCTCTAGGTAGGCACAGAAAGGTCAAACATGAAGTTTGTAAAACCTTATTCATTATTTAACATACAGCTTTATATGTGATATAGAATTATATATAGAATATATAATTAAGGGCAAGTAACTCTTAAGGAATCTTCTATGGAGCATAAAAAAATATTGAGAAAGGTTATTGTCACAATTTATCTAAGAATTGACTGAACTGTAATAGCAAAGATGTCTCCAAAGGGTTTAACCTTCAAAAAAGGCAATAGAACATAAAGATAACTTTCTCTTACCTTACCTAAAAATCTAGCTCTAAACCTAAACGTACATTTTGTTTAATAATATTTTTTGACTACTTCAATTCTCATACAATTTGACTAGTTTCATAAACTCTTACAAAAATATTATTTTGATTGAAGATTGTTAAATAATATGACATTCCCCATAACAGGCACTCAGTATTGTGCTTGAAATGAAATCTACCGAGTACAGTGGTACCATCCATGCATGGGTTTGTTGGGTTGTCTGGGAGGTAAAATGCCGCATTTGGGAAGTGTGCATTTTTCAACTTGAAACTTTGACATCTGGTCCTTCTGCCACCATGTCTTATGTGGGACATCTTTGAAGCTGGCTAGTTCAATTTACCCAATCAAACCATATATTATGAAAATTAGACACTCCAGGGTATTTCAAATGGTGGTAACTCTTTACATGCACTTATTCTACCACAAGCCTTTGTCAAAATTTGTGGAAGTATTTTTTATGTGTTCTTTTTCACACACACAAACTGTACTTTAGATATGAATTTGCAGAGCTTGATATATATGTAACGGAAAAACAACACCCAAATATGTGTTCTGGAACATCTCCCAAGTAAAGTGATCTTGTCTGTTTGGGGGCTAAAAAC
>VKOC01033155.1:0-15305 GCA_009364415.1 Spea multiplicata | reverse complement strand
AAAACTGTTTGTGTATCATAGATGTAAATTGTCGAAGGGCAAAGATGGCACTAGCAGGAGGTTTGAGCCTTGGGGACCAAGATGGCACAGGCAGGGTGTATATGGGACAAAGATGGCACAGGCCGGACTGTTTGGGGACAAAGATTGCAAATCTAATGTGTGTTATCTGGGTGCTGGTCAGGTTCTATGTGGGCAGTGTGGATGCCAGGGCTGGCTTTGGGGTGTGCAACCTGTGATCTATGCCTGTAATTTAGGGGTTTTTAAATATACCTTTAATGCCGTGTTTTTATGTGAATTCCAATTGATCTTTGCCTGCAAAGCTGGGTTTTTGTGTTATTCTGTAGATCCATATCTGCTATGCTATGTTTCCATACATTATTTATGTATACATGCAAATACAGGGTTAATATGTCTTATTCAGTTGATTAATACCTGCAATGCTGTTTCCATGTATTTGATCTATACCTGCGATGCTACGTTTCATATATTGTATACCTGCAAATACAGGATTTGTATGTCTGATTCTGTTTATTTGATATATACCTTCAGTGCTGAGATCACAGGTGAATTTCAATTGATCTCGGTTTGTGTGTTGATCTATACCTGCCATCGGCAGCAGGGACTAATATTTATATATATATGGGCAGCAGGGGCTAGTAAATGGGTTTTAGATATTTGGGCAGGGGCGCAATTTCAGTGATTGCCATAGGCGCTATTTTCAGTAGATACGCCTCTGGTGCTGGCAAGACCTTGTTTTGGGCAACAATCACCGGTTCCCTACCAAAATGAATGGAGGTAAACCCCACTATGTTTTACCTAGCAGAAAGACTGGAAAAGAGATCTGTGTTCAGGGGTGGGCTGACACAGGGGCAGTTGCCAAATTTGAAATTCTCCAATCAGGACCAGCCCACAGGCAGAGGCATGGCACAGTGAGGTCACATAGTAGACTTTTATATGACTCAACTGTAGTAGCAAAGATAGGCTTCACATAAGGTCAGCACGCGTGAGTGTGTTTTAGTTATGATGGCATGGAAGCCCACTTGGATTTACATGTTCCCCAAGCCAGAAGGTGCCACCTGCCCTCTTGTCTGTGCCTCTTTTTGCATGCCTTGCCATGATATCCATGCCTTGATTGCTTTGGTTCTGCACAGTGCATATCACGGGGATATGACATTTCGGCTTTTTATACAGCTCAGTATTGTGAGTCCAAATCTCTGCTTCCACATGGGCATGACCCGTGGGCAGCCTGGTGCTAAGGTGACCATGTGTTCAGGATTACCTTTGACAGTCGCATAATTGAGACACCTGTCTCAAGTGATGATCCATCCCTTTCTGGGACAACAAAATATTATAGAACCTTATAAACCTTCATGCAAGTGTACAGTGCGGCTTTATGGAACATTGTTACATACCACACAACAATGTCCCTAAATGTAAAAAATGACATGTGGTCACATTGCCTGGCACCCCTTTCAGAATTTACTAAACTTGTTGACTAAAATATAGGTCTTTTCTCTCTCAAATTCAAATGAAGAAATAGACCTGAAACAAAGATAACAAAGCAAAAGGCAAAACTTGGGGAAAACACTAGGAGACAAACCACAACATAATGACAAGAATGAGAAACTGTGCACTGAGTTACTTTGCACTTCATAAGAATATCCTTAGTCAAGCTAATAAATACACAGAAAAATGAAGAAGTAAGGCTAATATGATGAATCTTTATGACAGTTATTGTTCAACAAGAGTAGGGCTCGATATTTGCTGTATGGTACAGGTTATTCCATCTTACATCTACATTAGAATATTTGTAGGTTAGAGCTCAATTAAAACATACGTGTCATCATTTTAAGAAATTCTTAACAGCTAGACCACATTTAAGCCTTGTAGGAAATACAGTATAGATCAAAATGATTTTATATTCTTTTTGAACGTTTTGGTTCTATTTATTTTGGCTGGTATGCAGTTAAGCTTGGGTAGCTGGAACAGTGTCTGCAGTTGTAGACCATTCTTTATCAGAAACTATGTGTTATTGTATCACAGCTGTTGGAAGGGACAGCCCCTCAAGATGCAAGCATCTCCTTCTGATTTCACTTAATACACATTCACTACACATATACTTTATTCACGCAATATTTATTTATTTATGTTTCTTTCAATATATAAAGAATAACAGCGCTGTATTTCCTTTTTTCTCTTCACATACTAACATACAAACGCACATTAGTGTGATACACCAAGACGCACTCACACTAATATCCTAACCTTACACATACATACATACACACTCTCTTTCCCAGGGGCCACTAATCCCATGTACACACCTGACACCATACTTTGATACATACTAACACTTTACATCATATGTAACGCCATAAACCCACACCCACGCTAACACCCACGCGAACACCCACGCTAACACCCACGCTAACACCATACACTCAAGTAGTGAAAATGATCATACAAATTTTATGTGGCTATAAACAGTTTTCAAACAATTTACTAAGAAATGTAAATTCTCGCTGTTTCATGGATTTGCCTGGTTGGTAAATTGTAAGGCTGAATCGTCACCTTGGTCTTTTGCAGCCTAGACTCCAACCTTAATAAAAGTGCCTTGGCTGTACTAGTAGAGTTTGTATTTAAAACCACGTCTAACATTAACAGTTACCCAGTTACCTCAACTGATGCTTAATATTCAAACTCAATAGCTCCTGCAAACCCAAAGTGTTAAATGTAAATTCCCTTTAGATTGTGATACATCGCAGGATCCTCCAAATGTTGTATTTCCCGACATTAAAGTACATAGGCAATCAGTCTTACCAAGGTAATCTATGCCTCACTGATCCCTTGGGCTACACACTTATTAATATTTTAACATCTAATGGAAATAATATGATGCATTTTCACATATTCCCTATTAACCACATTTGTAGTCATTATTTTGTGTGTGCAAAACGTTAGATCTCACTAATACTGGGATAAGGCATAAACATTGAACTGAATGAAAAAGTGAATATGTTATTTTGCAGTGATTAATAATTTAGATGCTGCTTGTTAAAAATACATCTGACAGATTGCTTCAGCAAAAAGCTCATTTTCCATACTTTAACACCATGGCAATATATTCAGTGGATAGACTAAAATAAGACAACAGCTTGCAGTACCATTAATGTTAAATTAAGTCTATAAAGACTACTTTAAAGTGTTAAATTAGTGCTGTTTATATTTATAGCGAATTCATTTGGCACCAGTAGCCCCTAAACTGATACAGTCCACGGTAAGATATTTATTGTATGTATGATAGAACTGAATCATAGAATTGCCGATAATCTTTACATATTTCCTACTTGGAAAAAAAAAACATATTTAACCAGGAAAATGTTTGTAGCTACAAATTTGTGTGCCCGCTTTTGAATATCCCTGAATTACCCCAAATTCTCCTGTTTCTTCCACTTTCAGTCCACATCTCATCATTCATACAACTAGCTTCCCCTGTTTATTCACTGACCTACTTCATTCATTATCCTTCAATGCTTCACTCTCTATTTCTTTTTTTTACAACCCCCTTATTTGATATATTCACTACTTTTGTTTTAATTCAGACTTTCTCTTTTATTCTCCATTTATTTATTCAAGTCACTCAAATATGTAACAGCCATAGCATGCATTTTCAATAACAGACTACCTTAAGTCTTCTAAACGTATTCACCCCTTTAGAAATGAATCTTGGCTCAACTTGTTAGTGAATATACCTAATTGCGTTTAACTGTGTGAAATATGTGAAGACAATTCTTTGCTTACATACAGTCTTTCATCTTCAGTGGTACATTACACATAGTTTGACGAAGGGGTTTTAAGATTCTTTATTGCCAGGTGGCAGGTGCACGTAATCTGTAAATCCATAGCTAATGATTAGTTGGCGTAGGCTAAACAGTATTTCTTAGAAGGGTAACAAGAAAGATTGTTCTGTTTTTCCTGCCACTGTTCTCTCAGAAGGCCAATATGTAGTATTAATGGAAAATTATGTGGAATAAACAGTACAGCAGAGAATAGACAGATCAGTGCCAACAGCAAAATGTCACATACATGCTCATTTTCAGTAAGATGTCTATTTGTCTACATTATAAAATAAACCATTGCAAATAACGAAAACTTAAATGGAAGACAACAACCTTAGGAACAGTTTGAGTTATAAACATTAACCAAGTCCTAGTTCTAAAGACCTTTCCTACATTAAGTCAGCATCTCATTACTATTCAAATTATAACATGTGTGCACTGTGGCAAAATAGATGTACCTTTACTCTACAGAATGATGGCTCACATCTCTTTTTATTTTTCTTACACTGCACTCAATAGCAAAATGATGAGCATTTTTAAATGTTCTTTGTCATCAGATGTAATGTTATATAGTAGGTACAATGTGTCAGCTAGTCTTGCCTATTTACCGTGTATATACCATGAATGCCCCTCCAACTAATAATTGTGATATTATTTTTAAAGGCAACGTTATGCCTATAATATTTGTGCCTATGTGTACAGGGGATGCTGGCACCTCCTTGCAGGCAAATCTGCAACCACGTGTGCCCTCCTGTTACTAACACATGCACTAGCACACACTATCACATCTCCACAGCCTTACTTTATTTATAGCCTTTTTTATAGCATTATGTGACCTTTGGATGGTCCTGCCTCTGCAAGTGAGCCAGTCCAAATCCAAACTGGCCTCTGCAAGCGAGCCAGTCCAAATCCAAACTGGCCTCTGCAAGCGAGCCAGTCCAAATCCAAAGTGGCCTGTTGAAAGAATTCTCAACCCCCCCCACGAGGGCAGCCCAGCTCTGTAAGATTTAATGCTGAGCCTCTTTTTACTCACAATACCATGCGCGTGCAAAGCAGAAAAACAAGGTTCTGATATCACATCTAAAATAATAATTCTAGTAGTTTTTTTGCATGAAGTGGATTGTGGTGATGTCATAGAGGCTGGAGCCAATTCTTGCTATTATTTAACTTGCTAGGAAATTATATAGATTACTTTGTAAGCTTTGCTTTCAAAATGTTAAGACCTCTTTACAACACAGCAGATTACACTCTTGAGCGCCAGGATTAAAAGGGTCTAATAACAAACAATTATTATAATTCAAGTGGCATTTCTAGTCCCCATTACAACTGACCTATGCTTTCCTATTCCTTAAGCATCATCAGGCTACAAGATTACTCCAGTCACAGATGTATTGCATTTTCTTACCCTGGAAGTTCTGAATATGTCAATGAAACATTGAAAAGGTTCACTGTAAGACTGGACTCACCTGATATTCAATAAATGCATTACGTAGACCATGTCTCAAGCATTTTAGTAAACATAAAATGCTCAAATAAGTTAGTGAAAATATTTTTTGAGGATACCAGTCAGTATCCATTATACAAAAATAAAGGGCACATGGCACAAAACTGATCCAGAAGATCGGTTCCTGATATCTCTATCACTCCATCCTCAGTCTCCCCAACAGACTATGTGTGCAGATTAGTGTCACACTTGACTCGCTTTCTTTTCCCTTCATGTCGAGTCTCTCACTAAATCTTGCCACAGTAACCAGCGATATCTCTTAAATTCATCCTTTCCTTATTTAAAATACTACTGTCTGGATTATTGCACCTTCCTACTAACTTACCTTCTTTCACCATTCCAATCCATCCTGAATACCGCTACCAGACTATTTTTTATCTGCTGCCCCATTATGCCAATTCCTCCACTTACAGTGTTTTTTAGACATACAGGGTGCTTAACAATAACCCATACGTTCCTCTGCTGCTAAAATACTCTCCTAATTGCACTCCTTGCTCTTCCTGTGAATTGGATATCTCTTAATTTACTTTATCATCATTTACCATTTGCTTATCTAATATTTTACCTGTACTGTACTTGTTCTGTGGAACTAGCTACCCTGTGCTACCAAACTTTTTCCTACTTAGTCTAACTTTAAATGCTCAAAAACAAACCCACCTGTTCAGAGATGTGAACAACCTACCTTTCTTATACTCTCAACTTGCATCATGAAAAATCATCTGTCCTCCTAATGTTCGAGATCTCCATGCCACTGACATCTGACTTGGTATGATCCTCACCTAAGCAGTCCATCTCCTGCCATCTCATCCCCTCAATCTCTTAATAGACTGTTAACTGAAAACAGCTGTACTCTTCTGTTCCTCTTCTGTACTAGTATGTTGTAGCATTTAATGGTAAACTTCATATTGTTTATCTTTCGTATTTATATCAAATTAATAGAAGGTTTGAAAGAACCTTTGGGGAGGTAATTTTAAAGGCTGAGCACACCAGAAACAGAGTGGTGGGCCAGGACGACTCCTGCAATCATCCCTGCAGGGTCCCGTCTCTTGTACCGCCAAGGGGATACTGGAACGTAGGTTACGTCACATGACCCTGATGCGTTCCTGCTTCCCCTGGGTGATAAAGCAGAAGTTGTTCACACACAGTGTGAGCAACATAGATGGAAGCAGCGGGCCCCTGTGGCAGTCTGCAAGCAGCACTGGGAGATCTGCAGTTCGGGTAAGGGAGTGGAGGAGGGTGTAATCTTAATGATGGAATATTTGTGAATTAATATATGAATGAGTATCTGTGGATGATGTAATTAATGAGTTTATCAACTTGATAAAGACCTCATTGTGAGGTTTAAACATTGTTGTCCTTCTCCTTCTATAAATCTGCCTGAGCTGGAACCCTTGAGTGCCTGGAGCCTTTTTCTATTTTGATTTACTGGGGAGCTGGCCCTTCCTGGCACCGCTAAGCATCTGAGTTCATGTGGTGTGTGTGTGCAGATTCCTCATTCTGGTGACTTAAAATAAAGTGGGTCTTAAGTTTTTGAAAGGCCGAAGGATGGATAGGCTGGCAGAGGGCATTCCAAAGGACAGGGCAGCCCTTCAGAAGTCTTGTAATCTTGCATGCGAACTAGAAACCAGCGGAGAGGGCTTACTGGCAGAGATCATTGGAAGAGTGGAATGACCGGTTAAGAGTATATTTAGAAATGAGTAAGGAGATGTAAGTAGGGAAACCTCTATGAAGAGCTTTGAATGTAAGAGTCAAGATCTTGAAATTAGTCCTAAAGTGCATAGGCAGCCAATGAAGAGACTGACAGAGGGGAAAGGTGTTAGTAAAGCAATGGGAGAGGAAGATACATCTGGTAACAGCATTCACGGGGGATTGTAGAGGACGAGACAGGTATGCGGGAGACTAGCTACGACACAGTTACAGTAATTGAGGTGGAAGAGGGCATAGTAGGGGCATGGACAAGAGCCTTAGTGGCATCTTGTGTTAGGAAGGGAGGCTTTAGGGCTCTAGCGCTAATACCCAGAAGGCACAAGTGCCCATTTACTTGGATCTAATTTCTGCTTTAAATCTCGATTAAGGAATGGTTTCTAGGTTAAAACTCAGTACCAAAGTCCATCCCTTCTCTAATATTTCTATTAGCCTCCTAAGGCTTTTGATTTCAGCAGCTTGGTGCTGTATGATTCTTGTTTTCATTGCAACAATTAATTGAAGCAGGGTATTATTCATCTAACTAAAACAGGTTATAATAAACCCATGAAAGATCACCCTTTAACAATGGCATTTCTCTGATTATGCTCTTTGGGCATTAAGCTGAGGAGAAAAAAAAACCTAATAGCTGCAGGGTGGAAATAGTGTTCAAAATCCCCCCCCCTAAATCAGTATTTGGGGGGAATATCAGGTTGGTTTATGCGAGATGCATTGAGAGTTAATTATAATCATATAAGCAGGAAAATAGTGTTTGATAGAATGGTCTCTGGGGTAAGTATGAAAGTAATGAGCCTGTTTTGTCGCAACAGTTGCTGATTAAGTTTATTGTTATTGCCTCCCCTTCCTTCAGCTACACAACTTAACCCGTTGAGCGCCTGAGGTTTAACTCATTTTCCTGGCACTGCAATAGTTAGATATTTGACATGATTTTCATACCTTACTCATTTTTCAGCCTGCATTATTGGGACAGGCTTCAGCATCGGATTGTGGTTGTAGCTGATTTTGGTAATTGTAAGTGTATTTATCTATCAGTCTATCGTGTGGTAGATCAGTCGAATAGCTTCCAAGCAGCAGTAGAAGCTAAAACAATGTGAGAATTCTAAACATGTATGGTATAGGCATACAGCTATCCTGAATCATGAATAGATGGAATTACTCTGCTTTCCTCAAATTTGTTACATACACATCACCTGACAACGGGACATTTGGCATCTTTTAACCTACATTAATCCTGAGATGTCTCCCTCTTTCCTGCGTAGTATCATGCTTTAACCCTCTGTTCATGGTATGGTGTGCGTGTCCCCTTGAGTTATGATCCACAATCAAACCACCTTATTATCACTCTTTAAAGGGGTGGCCCTAAACAACCTCAACATAAACAAATGCATATTTAAGCACTTTGCAAGTACTTTAATGTGCACTTATCTTTTTTTAAAAAAAAAACAATAACACCATTTATCTGTTGAAAACGCTCTCTACAATTTGCCGTTGATTAATTGGAGCTTGAATTGCATGTGCTTTAGGCTCCCTGGAAACCTTGCTCGAGCCGGTGCTGGAGCTGGCAGTGAGTAATCACACAAGCGCACTGCTGAGCAAATGTATTTGGCGGATTCTCATGAATTCATCTATGCATTCAGATAAACACATTCATTATAAGCTAAGCTAATACTTGCCTATCATATGGATTAAAGTGCATTAAAGGTCCATCCAAGACAGATCAAAACCCCATCATGCATTAACCTTTTGTTCCTAGATTGCTTTGGCCAGCGCTACACCTATTATCTAAAGTTCCTTAACTCATTTTGTTACTCAGCTCATTTTGTTTGCCCTGCCCTCTCCCAATTCTAGCTTTAAATGTGCAAATAAAAGCCACCTGCTCAGAAACGTAATCTATTCTCTTAATACCCCCACAACCTGCAGCCTGAACCCCCTGTTTCTCCATCCTTCAACATCAGACAAAAAGACTTCACTAAAATCACATTAGGCCAGGCAGGTGGCTTACCTTCTGTCTTATTCACTCAATCTTATTCACTTAATGGAAGCTCACCAGAATGGGGTCCTAGAGCAGTAGATAGAATATTAGACAGACAGACAGATAGATAGCTAGATAGATAGATAGATAGATAGATAGATAGATAGATAGAGGGATAGACAGATAGATAGATGAAAAATAATGACACCTCTGTCATGTTGAATAGGCCCTGCTGTTTACACAATTATCCATGCATTGCATTAGAAGCCTTCCTTTGGAGAGTGGCAGAATTTGTTCTTCAGACATTTTACTGAATATAGTGAGATGAAATTGTTTTGCTGGATTGGCTCATATTGAAATATAACCCATTAAGATTATATTGCCTAAACATCTCAAGTAAATGAACCCCAGAGTTGGGGTTCTGATTGGGAACATAAAATACACTAATAGACTTGTGCATTCGTTTTTGTACCAACTGTATTTTTAACGATAATTGCCTGTTTTTTGCCTTCATACGAATCAATGAAAAAAAGGACCAACTCCAACGTAACTAACGAAAACCAATTGCAAAAGTGACGAAAATTCATTTGGATTCGTTAGATTCGCTGCCACAAGTAGCCGCCACTACAAACCATTTTGGCACTCCTTGATGAGATAAAGGGACTTTATTTATTCATTGATAAATACATATTGGTGACAAAACAATGCATTAGAATATATAATATTGGGGAAATCCAGTCGTGCTGCATGTGCCAGTGAGCCAGTCCAGGCTCAGTGCTCTACTACTACTGCTGCTGTGCACCTCTTTGACTGTCATTACTCTATATATTTCTATAATGAAATGTGAGCTCAGAAGGTGTCAGTGACCTCCCCATTTTGGGAACACTCCCAAATGTCTTTCCGAATTAAACAAAGACCTGCAAATTTGTCCGAAACGAACAGCCAGTAAACAAAATTTGTTGCCTAAAAACGAATGCGGAAAAAAACAAAACAAAAGTTTTGCCCGAATGGATTTTGCTCGCTGTGCACGTCGATACACTAATCTCTGATACGTTTCATTTAATAGGTTGGAGTCCTCATAAGGCCTCTTGCCTAAACGGTATGTACTACATTGTAATCGTTAAAGTTTATTTCAGAATATGACATGAAAAAAACGTCATAGAGAAAATGGATTTTCAATTTCATGAAGATCTTTGACAGTAAAAACATCCTTTTAGCATTTTAGCACTAGATAACAACTAGTAATTCATCTGTCTGTCTATATATTTCAAAACACTTATCTACATTGTATGTCTATGCATTTCCATCTGTGTGGCCTATGATAAATAAGAGGTTAAATCAAAACATTTATGTCATGAGCCTATCAAATCAAGTGACGAATATGAAGGCCTACCCTATGTCTTAAAAATATTTGCTTATATGTAATATATCTAGAAAATGCTTGTTTATGGAATTCAGTATTATCCTAAATGAACCATTAGTTAATTACTCTCTATGCTATATCTAAATTTCTAGCCAACGTATACTTTCCCATATTTAATTGGAAATCATGGATTATCTAAGCCCAAATAGTAGTGTTATTCTATATGCAGCAAACATGACCTCAAGTAACCCACTTAGTATTCAAAAGGCTAAACATACATGCAGGGCTTTCTAGCTATAGATAATCAGACTCTACACTACCCGTAAAATAAGGTGTTTTTGGACAGTACGGGTTCATCCTACATCAGTCATGGGTCAAGAATTTTGGCATTAAGCAAAATAGTAAGCTTGCGAGCAGGGCTCTCTTCTTAACATATCAGTTGGTCTTAGTCTGCCAGTTCTAGTTTTTTTTTTCATACCCTTGGAATATATGTACTGGAAGACGTGTACATGTTGGTGTTATACAAATAAAAATAAAATAATAATTATTCTGTTTCAATTTTTTAAAACATATGACACCAGTCAAAAGTCCATTATGATACCGACACTGATTTACACTGACATCAGCTCTTCCAAACTGCAACAATAAAATAAAGCCAAGTTGAAGCAGATAGATCCTGTAGTGTAAATGCAGACATCTGATCAGACCGCCTGTTCTGTCTGCTATGTGTTTCACTTGAGCAGCTGGGAGGAGCAGTCCTCCCAGTTATGGTGCTGAAACAGGCTGAACTCAATGCTTGCTTGATTCACATACAACCCCCCCCACCCCCAAAAAACAGACTTTAACATGTTTTTTTATCAATACAGGACATCCCCATCTCCTATACTGATAACACAAGTCTCACAAATCACCAGTATCTACCCTAACCAAGGCAGCTGGGCCTGGGCTGCTAATAACCTCATCACAGACAGCAGGAATAAAATAGAGGTGTCTTACCCCTGTGATGCAGCTGATACAGATATTATTGAAGATTGCTTTTTCGGGAATTTGATGGCGCCAGCAGTGTTTGTATTTTCCAGCCTTTCTCCTATATCCCTATGCCTCTGTACCACTTTACAGTTCTCCCACTCCTGCTCTGGAAGAGAACGGTTTCTAAAAATAGCTCCCTCACGCCTGGGAGCGAAACTAGCACATCCTATACATTGGTTGAATTTGTATCATCCGCTTCCCCCCCCCCCAGTCAGCTCTGCATCCTCAGTCTTATACTGCTTGTACCAACCCCCCCCCCCTTTGCAGATTCCCCCAGCAGACCTGCCAGTTACAGGTCCTATCTTTTTCCGAGGAAACACGGTTAAGACGTAAATTAAGGATCATGCAGAAGAGGATGGGCTCGTGGAGTGATGGCGTGAAAAGAAATTGTGTGTTTTTGCAATTTATGATGCATTGTTTAAACGCTGTGATAATGGTTTGATCCAAATCAGCAGTAGGAGGTCACATGCAGTGTCTCCCTTGTATCAATAATTAGTAGCACAGTGTTATTATTATTATTGTTGTTATTATTAGCAGCAGTAGTAGTAGTAGTAGTATTTTTGTAACAAGCGTAAGCAAAGCATCCACCTGAAAAATGCATATTTAAGGCAATTGAACATTTAGCCCCTTGAAGTAAAGCCATCTGGCTTCAAGGAGTTAAACTTTGCTAACCATTGTATGTCATTATATTCAAAGTCGCATTGGGAGCCAAATATGAATTTGTTAAAGCAAAAATTGGATTTCAAGGATTTCAAGGCTAGTGGCTTTCAATTATCCAGCTCAAAATGTTATTGCGTGGGTTAACATTGCAAGTGCTGCAGTTTTGTGCATAGGACTCTGCTAACATCCTTAATAGTTAATTTGCTACACAAGTTTTATCAATGAGCAGACACTCACTTGTAGCACCCCAACAGCTGTTTGTGCATTAGATGTAACGTAAGGAAGTATTACTATACTGAGGCAGTGGTAGACAAGTGGAACAGCCTTCCAGTTTAAGAGATTGCGGCTAATTCAGCGAGGAAATGAAAAGACAAATTGGATAGGCATAAAGCTATCCTGAATCTAAGACGAGACCAAGGAATGATTAAGGTTTGAGTATTTACATCAGGAACAACTGGCAGACTGGATGGGTCAAATGGCTCTTATCAAATATGTTTCTTTGAATTAAAAAGAAATGTTAATTTAACACAGGGAAGACCCAGGTCTCTTAGTAACTCAGTTAAACTGTGAATGCGACAAGAAGTTTACTTCATTTTAATTCTCACCTTAACCCTTTTATTTCACTGTTGGTATGTAACATACATTTCTATATATTTGTGAAAATTTCCCTGGTAGGCAATGATTATATTGTAGACCAATTGTTTCCTTTTCCTTTGGTGTATCTTTTATATAAATACAAACTCCATTAAATCAAATTAACAAGGTAAATATTCGATGTAAGCTAATATTTTCTAATCTTTCGGGCAAGTGCATGCAACTCAAAAAGGTATTTGTTTCCGAACCATCACAGAGTGGCTATTACTAAAAGCCGATTGCATCACTGACACCGGATTACAAACTAGTAACCTAGATAGGTCAGAGAAAGCAAACAAGAGCCATGATTTAAGGATTGATAAAATGCTATATAATGCTGTTATTACAAAGGAGTTTATAAGGACTCACAGCAGATGTGACTGAACTTTCACAGAGTCAACTGCATGGAGATCACATTAAACCAATGGGAAAATGTAGGGGTTTGGGCAGATGTGTACTTTTTCACTATAGTCCAATGTGATTTTAGATGAGTTTTAGGGGTCTAAAAGTATCTTTTCAATTTAACTACAGTCTTCACTTTCTTTCTTTCACGATCATATGACATTATCATTTTATCTACTTAGATATAGCACTGTGTGTACTGTGTGTTTGTCTCTGGGAAAAAACCTTCGTATTTCACGAATATTTACCCATTCCCATGTTCTTTTCGGTCAAATATTGTACGTACTTTGTGTTATTTTTTTTCTTCCTTTTTTTCTAGCAGGGGTAAATACAGGGTTAATGTGGTAAAAGTATGCAGCAGCTTTAGCCCCAGAATTTTAAAGGTCTGTAAGAGCCCCGGCAGGGGGTTCCTCTGGTGTCAACCAATGAAGGGCAGCTGCTCTTCATTGGTTGATGCCAGACAAGGCCCTGGCGGCGACCAATAGAGTAACTCCTGATGCTGAAGCCATTAGTCTTTCTAGGCCAGGGGTGTCCAGGTTTTTTCTGCAGTGGGCCACTTCATCAGAATTGTATACGTGCGAGGGCCGCACTCATTTTTCACTGTGAGAAAATATAGCCTTTAATAAAATATGCAGATTAAAATAAAGTAAATGACACAAAAACCTTTACTTTTCCTCTCACTGATTTCTGGGCCTAGAAAGTTTGTGACTACAAATTCAGGATTCTGGATAATTAAAAATGAAATAGTTCTATTTATCCTAGGGAAACACCAAAATGAAAATTCTGGACCAAAACCAAAAATTCAGGGTTCACTTAGCTGAAAACGACCCCCCACACCTTTAAAAATAATAAAAAATACCACACTTTTAATAAAAGTAAGTTACACACCAAAATTGTACAAAAAATTTAATAACAATGTTAATATATATATTATGATTGTTAACAGCAATCTCAGGCATACCCAGATTCCAGCATGTACTGGTTGGCTGGGCATGATAGGGGTGTGATTGCTGTCAACAATCATATATATGAATTAATATTGTTAATGTATTTTTTTTGTCCAATTTTGGTGTGTTAACCACACTTTTATTAAAAGTAAGTAACACACCAAAATTGGACTAAAAAAATAAACAATATGACTTGGCGTGATAGGAGTGTGATTTCTACTCCTTTTATACCCAGGCAACCAGTAAATGCTGGAACCTAGGCATAATGGGACTGTGATTTCTGCTAGCAATCACACTCCTATCATGCCAAGTCAGCCAGTACATGCTGGTACAGAGTGGCTGTAAGTAATGTGCAGACCCCATACTGCTGGCAGCATCAATACACTAGCCAGGTTTCAGCATGTACTGGCTGACTTGGCATAACAGGAGTGTGATTGCTAGGTTCCAGCACTTACACATCCATGCTATCACACACACTCATTCATTCATTCACAGATTCATTCCCTCAATCACGCATACTCATTCAAACACCCTCTCCCACCCCCTTACCAGCACTGCAGCTCTCTCGATGCTGCTCACAGACTTCAGCAGGGGACGTGGCCTCCCTCTGCGTTCTCTTGTACTGCACAGAGGAAGCAGGACTGGAGCAGAGTCATGTGATGTCACGTGAACACTGCTGAGTTCCGCTTCCTCTGTGCAGTACAAAAGACCCTCCCACAGGTAAGCAGCAGGGCTCTTATGATCCCGGTTGCCCTGGCTGCTGATCTCAAGCGGGCCACACCTCGAGGTGCCGCGGGCATTTGGCCCCCGGGCCGCATGTTGAACGCCCCTGTTCTAGGCCAAGCTGCTCTGAAGTTTGCTGTTAGCAATCACATGCTGAAACCTGGCTAGCTGCCCCCCTTGTGTATTGATGCTGCCAGCAGTATGGGGTCTGCACATCACTTACAGCCACCCTGTACCAGCATGTACTGGCTGACTTGGCATGATAGGAGTGTGATTGCTAGCAGCAATCGCAGTCCCATCATGCCTAGGTTCCAGCATTTACTGGTTGCCTCGGTATATTGTTGAATTTTTTTGTCCAATTTTGGTTTGTTACTTACTTTTAATAAAAGTGTGGTTAACACACCAAAATTGGACAAAAAAACACAATAACAATATTATGATTGTTGACAGCAATCACACTCCTATCATGCCCAGCTAACCAGTATATGCTGGAATCTGGGTATGCCTGAGATTGCTGTTAACAATCATA
>VKOC01033149.1:0-10260 GCA_009364415.1 Spea multiplicata | reverse complement strand
CAGGGTAAATGCTGCACTTTTGGTTTCAGTCCAGAATTTGTTTCGGTGCATCCCTACTACTAAGTCAGACAATGAAGTGGTAGGCCTACACCACATCAATGTTTGGCGTAGTATATAGTGATTGGGGTTTTGTTACAAGTTTTGTTACAAGTTTTTATTCCTTTCTTTTTTTGGAATGGGGGGGCGCCAGAGGAGTAGTCCACACAGGGCGCCAGAACACCTAAGGCCGGCTCCGGTAGCAGGGCACTGGTAGTGGTTAGATACTGGCCCATATGCAGCCCCACAGGACACCAAATTTCCCCCAAAATTAGAAAAATATTTATTTATCGCTCAGAGAAAGAAAAAGGAGATTGAGCTCCATCAGCAGAGCAGGGCACAGAGCAGGCACTGGCACATAGACCAAATCCCTCCATATTAGAAAAAAGAACAATAATTGATTCACCAGAGTAAAGAAGGGCATTGAGGCAAGGTATATGGCAAGATAGGCACTGGCAGACAGACACAAGACCGATTCTCCTCCCATATTAGAAAACATAATAATTGAGTAAGGACTGTGAAAGAAGAGCAGCAGCAATAGTAGGGCATTGGGCCTGGGCAGGCACTGGCACATGCAACCCCTCACATCCAGTACCTCACCAATTCCTGCTGCCTCCACCTAGGAAACATCTCCCGAATCCGCCCTTTCCTCACACAAGAAACCACCAAGTTACTAATCCACTCACTTGAGTGATATCCCGCCTGGATTATTGCAACTCCCTACTAACCAGTCTCCTCCT
This sequence comes from Spea multiplicata, assembly GCA_009364415.1. Classification (NCBI taxonomy): domain Eukaryota; kingdom Metazoa; phylum Chordata; class Amphibia; order Anura; family Pelobatidae; genus Spea; species Spea multiplicata. The sequence goes on along the minus strand of VKOC01033149.1, from coordinate 9,484 downwards.
CTCCCGTCTTTCACCGCTTCAATCCATCCTCAACACTGCAGCCAGATTAATTTTTCTCTGCCGCCGTTCCGCTTCTCCATTATGGCAATCACTTAATTGGCTCCCCATACCCCTCAGAATAAAATTTAAACTTCTGGCCCTGACCTATAGAGTCCTCAACAACTCTGCACCCCCTTACATCTGTATCCTCCTATCCAAATACACCCCTACCCACCCCCTTCACTCCTCTCATGACCTGTGGCTATCTTCTACTGTTACCTCTTCCCACTACGGTATTCAGGATTTCACCCGCATCGTTCCCCTCCTGTGGAATTCCCTTCCCTTTTCCCTCAGACATTCTGCCCCATACGCAACTTTCAAAACCTCTCTGAAAACCCACCTGTTCAGGGAAGCGTACAACATTCCTTCCCAGTACTCCCAACCATCATCCTAATCACAGCCACCCGGCTTCACAGCCAAATGGCTTCAACACATCATCACAACCAGATCAATTCATCCCCATCCAAGCAGTCCTCTCCTATTGTCTCACTCCCCTCAACCACCGACTAAATTGTAAGCTCACAAAAGCAGGACCCTCTTCTCCTTTGCACCAGTCTGCTATTGTATGTGTTTATAAATTGTTCTTCTGACTGTAACAGCGCTTCAGAATCAGCCGGCACTTTATAAATAAATGTAATGTAATGTATTATTGTCCCTTCTAATTAAATCAAATGTAATATATATATATATCACACATGACAAGGGAAACAATTTCCATGACAGAAAGAATCATAAATCAATTTTACAAACGATTAAATGAAAGTGCATTGTCACAAGGAAGTTAGTATGACCTTGATATCCTAACCAGTTCCTTTAAGAGGAATTCCTGTGTGTGGGAAAACTAATTTATAAGGAAAAGACTAAAATGCATCAGTATTTTATTATCTGCGGAAGATGCTGTAATCGGATATTAATCTTGTGTAACAAACAATTGAATAGTTATTGATCATACAGCCAGCAAATAAATGTTTTGTTGTTTTTGTTTTCATATTCAAATAAAACTGACAATAAATGAATCATATAAAACCAGTTGACATGAGGTTAGAATAACCTGGAAATTAATCAGGGGATTTAACAAAGCATTAAATCCCAGCTTATCACTAGTTAATATAGAACATTGAGCATTACAAAACAAATACTAAACAGTGCCTCTGGCTTACACATGTGCTAAGGGAATCATTCTATTTCCTTTAGACCCATTTGAGCTTGTTGACATCCCATTCTAAAAGGGGAAGATCAAAGTCAGGTGGGGGACTGGGGCAAAACTATTACAAGAGGCCCCTTATATATATATATTGACATCTTATTTAACTAATATGGCTAAACTCATTATATATATAATAATATATATATATATATATATATGTAACGGGTTCACAAGAGAGCTGTAGTAACTCCCAGAGAACACAAGATGTATCCTCCTGTTGTCCCCTAAATAACTTCCAGCACCAGTCAGCATGCACACCTTGGAACCCTGGTATGTGTACCCAATAAGTAGACACAACTACCTTGAATTGAGTACAGCAGGAACGAACAGTTTATTGTTGTAAAACATAGACTCATATATCCACAGAACTGTATTAACATAAATTAACACATACATGCATATAACCCAACCTTTAATTCCCCTGGCAGCAATCCTATTGATGGGATTAGTTAAACAATGGAGTTCCTACCTGTGCTATCTTTGGCAGCCAGGCTGGAGCCATCTATAAGTCCCTTGAGGCCCTGCATGACAGTTCATTCTGTCACAATATATATATCTGTCAGCCGTAACATTATGACCACTGACAGGTAAAGTGAATAACACTGCTGATCTTGTTATTGTGGCACCTGTCAGTGGGTGGGATATATTAGACAGCGAGTGATCATTTCATCTTCTAAATTGATGATATAGAAGCAGGAAAAATGGGCAACCACAAGGATTTGAGCGACTTTGACAAGGGCCAGATCGTGATACCGAGACAACTTAGTCAAAGCATCTTCTGCAGCTCTTATGGGGTGTTCCCATTCCGCAGTGGTCAGTAGTACCAAAAGTTGTCCAAGGAAGGAAAAGCAGTGGACCGGCAACAGGGTCATAGGCAGGTAAGGCTCACTCATGCATATGGGGGGCGAAGGCTGGCCTGTGTGGTCGACAAGCTACTGTAGCTCATATTGCTGAAAAAGTTCATAGAAAGGTGTCAGAACACACAGTGCATCACAGTTTGTCACATATGGGACTGCCTAGCCGCAGACCAGTCAGAGTGCCCATGCTAACCCCCGTCCACTGCCGAAAGTGCCCACAATCAGCTATTGAGCATAAAAACTAGACCATGGAGCAATGGAAGACAGTGGTCTAGTCTGATCAATCATGTTTTCTTTTACATCACGTGAATTGCAGGGTGCATGTGCGTCGCTTATCTGGAGAACACATGGCATCATGATGCACTATGGAAAGAAGGCAGGCCGACAAAGGTAGTGTGATGCTTTGGGCAATGTTCTGCTGGGAAACCTAGGGTCCTGTCGCTCATGTGGATGTTACTTTGACACATGCCACCTACCTAAGCATTGTTGCAGACCATGTACACTCCTTCATGGACACAGTATTCCCTGGCCTCTTTCAGCAGGCTAATGTGCTCAGCCATAAAGCAAAAATGGTTCAGAAATGGTTTGAGGAAGTTGAAGGTGTTGACTTAGCCTCCAAGTTACCCTGAATCTTAATCCAATCAAGGATCTATAGGATGTGCTGGACCAACAAGTCTGATGCATGGAAGCTCCATCTCACAACTTACAGGACTTAAAGGATCTCCTGCTAACATCTTTGTGCCAGATACCAAGAACACCTTCAATGCGTCAGGGTTGTTTTGGTGGCAAAAGGGGAACCTACACAATATAAGGCAGGTAGTCATAATGTTATGGCTATAACATAGCTACAATAAGTGCAAATACCAAATCATTAAATATTTTTTGAGTTAGTGTTCAACACAAAACTTAAAATATAATTATGCTTATGGTGAGTACGGTTGGCCCTAGGGTTTCGAGCATCCTAGGTAAACCTTGCTTTCATTACCCTTCTTCAGAATGGCCTTGCTTGCTCACATGGGGGAGAACTTGGCAGTGTTGCCTTCTGCTCCTTGGGCAGCAGCTTAGTTTTTCTATAAGGCAGTCTAAGCCATGAGACAAAAGAAATACTACCTTTTATGAGCATGCTCATATTTACATATACAAGAATAGACAAGGTATTTGCTAAGAATGTTGTAGATACTTTCTCACTATACCAATTCCGTCTACATAATTTGTCATAAACATGAGTATAATGTAAAGCCCTGCATCCCATGCTGTGTAAGTTTAATGGTTTTCTTGCAGTTACACTTATAACGGCTGTGAAATCTAGGCTAACAATCAAGGAAGCCCTGAAGCTATAAGCACAAGGACAGCACGACTAGGGATCTAAACAACCTGTGACCAGGCCATTCAGACAATTCAGACTATCACCATGTAATTAGCTGAAACAATCCATATAAAATGAAAGCATAGGGTTAAGAAATGATGAGCAATGTAGGTGGAGCTGCAGGGGGAAATTATGTCAGAGGAACAGTTTAGAGTTCCTGCTATAACGCCCACCACCCTTCCTTATTTTAAGAATGTTGTCACTTTTTGTAGATAGGAATTAACAGGACGTATTTTATAGCATTTGTGAATGCATTTGTTACACACGCTGCTTTAAAGTGGTGAAATCCCAAAACTTTGCATGCAATAAATTTAAATAAATAGGGATTTCTCCAGGGTATGATGAGATTGACTTTCTTATCCTTTTCCATTTGGGCATGAGAGGCAATGGCTGGAAAAGCCGCGCGGGGGATGCTGTCATCTGGGTCAATACATTCTCTGGTTAAATTTCACCGACTTGATCTTATTTTTTTCAAACCTGTATAACTATGTTACATTTCATGTACCTATGAATTTAGGTATGAAGTAGGTTTTGGATGTGTGGGCAATAACTTTTATTTCATGAGGTAGGCCTTGCCAGAAAATTATTAGATCGGTTTAGAAGATGGAAACATGTGGAGATTATGACAGCCCAACTTTATGGTTTCATTGGTATAGGAATGTCACTGTCACATGGTGGTACAAGTGGCAAAAACATTAATTGGAGAACATCAATGCGCAGTAGTGTATGTCTCATAGATTTCATTTTGATATATGTATGTTGGCAAAGTTATTTTATTTATTATGAATAAATGCTGCATTTTGTGTCTTAGTAGTTATGTGCATGGGTGTATAAAGTGAGTTTTGTGGGGAATATGACCTTATGGTGGGACAAAATTGAGGATTCCACTAGTCAAGAATTTTAGGCAGCATTTCCCTAGCTACATCTATATTGTTTTACTTTCATGCAGTCCTTTCTGGTGAATGTGTTGGGCAGGACAGGGCTATTAAGATGGGGTTACCTCCATATTCATCAACCCTTGAATCCTTTAAAGCAAATATGGCAATAGTACTTTGCTTTACATTAAGCTTCAATGTAATGGCATAGGTGTTCCTAGGCTGCTGTAATCAAATGTGTTAGGAGGAAATGTTAAATCAGCACATTCTCTCTTTAACCAGAGACACTTAAGAAAATGCAAAATGAAAAAGTGAAGATGTGCAAGATATACTCAATAAATAATGTCCAACAATAAAAATACATAATGTGGAGGTGTGAATAATCTTAATTGAGCCCTGCAGTATAGACTTGTCCCAGTTAAACTGGTAATATTGTATTGGAAATACCTGATGATATTACACACAATGTGTAGCGGCAGTGGGATGAAGAGAACTAGTATACTATACTAACACAATAGCTTAACATACCAATTCATACCAATTAATAAGCCTGAAGAAAAGAAGAAAATAGGAAAGAATTCTGAATATGTGTGGTAGCTGGTGAAATGGTGTTTTAAGTTGTGTGTTTCTATTCCCTGTTCTTTAGTTTAATCCTACTGGCATCTTCCATCTTTCAATACACAGTTTAGCCAGTATTCATGCTCTAATTCTCTCCACAAGTCTTAGAGTCTCCCAAAGTTCTGTGCAACTACCGTTGTACAGCACTATATAACGCATGTATATGTACTTATGTATATGTACTTATTTATGGCTGTATTCTATTGCATCACTTAAAAAAATATTAACAGCACATTACATATTACACTGTGTCATGATTTATTCAAGAAAAAAAGGCCAAAATTAAGAAGCTATATGTGAAAAACTAAGTACACTTTATGATTCAATAGCTTATAGAACCACCTTTAGCAGCAATAACTTGAAGTTATTGTTTTTTTATGTCTTCATCATTCTTTCATATCATTTACGGCGGAATTTTTACAATGTTGCTTCTTTTCAATGTTGCTTCAGTTCATTGAGGTTTGCAGGCATTTGTTTATTCACCACTCTTTTAAGGTCCTGCCGCATCATTTCAATTGGATATCTGGACACCCCTCCTAATTGTGGAGTTCAGGTGTTTCAGTCACACTTGTTGCTAACAGGGGTATAAAATCAAACACATAGGCATATGCTTTCTTCATATACAAACATTGGCAGTAGAATAGGTCTTCAGAGGATGCCCTCTTTGCTCCAAGTCAGGTTGTACAACTTCTGGCCTGCTAGGCCTGCCCTGTTCCACTGCAAGGGCTATTATTATGAAGTGGAAGCACCTTTGAGTAACAACAGATCAACCAAGCAGTAACATACTTATGCACACAGTAACATACTCATATACACACATTCTAGCACACACACAGTAACATACATATGCACCCAGTAACATACTCGTACACACATTCTAACAAACAGACAGTAACATACTTATGCACACAGTAATATACTCACACAGACACAAATGGTAACATGCACACACTAACATGCTAAACTTCACACACAAACACACACAACCCCTGCCCTTTGTTGTCCACTGGCCAGTGAGAGCTCTTCTGCTCCCTCTCTGTCCTCACATGCTGGCTACGTCTGGGCGCCGGGAAATGATATCATATCTGGGTGGTCAAACTCAACATGCTGAGACTGAGTGGCTGTCCGATCCAGCAGTATGCATGGCCCTGGGTGAGGAATGCTTTGGCAAGGGTGCTATGGCATTCGGTTAACACAATAAAAATGTGTATAGGTTTCATGCATATAATAATACAAATTCACATAAAATACTAGAGACTCATGATAATATTAAATGTATGCTTACTAATGCAAGGAGTCTAAATAACACTATGCTATTGCCTCTAACTAATAATAGCTAATAGGCTGCGACAGGGGAGGACCTAGAGTATTTGGCACCTGGGGCGTATCCTGTATGTGGCACCCCACCACACACACACACTTTAAAACAGCATAACACCTATCAGTATATACTGAGGCAAACATTGACGGGGTAGAGCATAACACCTATAACTATATACTGAGGCACACATTGATGGAGGTACAGCGTAATCCCTATCACTATACATTGGGCTAGACATTGACAATAACGCAGCATAACAAAAAAAACACTTTTATTAAAAGTAAGTAACACACCAAAATTAGAAAAAAAAAATCAACAACGATAAATATACACACCAAAATTGGACAGAAAACTTCAATAACAATAACAATATATATATATATATATATGATTGTTAACAGCAATTACAATCCTATCATGCCCAGGCATACACAGATTCCAGCCAAATGTACTGGCTGACTTAGCATGATAACAGCAATCACACTCCGATCATGCCCAGGCTCTAGCATGTACTGGCTGCCTGGGCATGATAGGAGTGTGATTGCTGTTAGAAATCATATAAATATATATTAATATTGTTATTGGATTTTTCTGTCCAATTTTGGTGTGTTACTTACTTTTAATAAAAGTGTGGTTGGATCCAAAAATTGGACAAAAAATCAACAACAAAAAAATCAAACTATAATTATATATATACTAATTGCTAAACAACAATCAAACATTCCTAGATCATCCGAGGCACCAAGTACAGTTTTGCTGGAACCTGGGGCATGGATAAGAATGTGATTACAGCCTCCCTATGCCATGCTACCCCCACACACACACACTTACACATCCATGCTATCACACACAAACACACTCATTCACAAACATTAATTCACACAAATTCAGCATAACACTACAGCATATATATATCGATAGATAGATAGATAGATAGATAGATAGATAGATAGATATAGATATATATATTCGGGGCCAATAAAAACCATTGTGTGGAAATCTATTCATAAACAGGACTATGCATAGGACACGTGGTCACTCATTTAGACTTTTTTTTTAGAAGGTTTTTTACAGTTAGGACAATAAGGATGTAGAAATTCTCTGCCTGCAGAGGTCGTATTATCAGAGTCTGTACAGACATTTAAACAACCATTGGGTGAATACTTGCAAAAACATAATATTTAGGGATATCATTTTTAAATTATGAGGAAATAACTTCTTGATCCAAGGAGAGATCTGACTGCCATTCTGCCATTTGTGCAAAATTGGAAAGAGCCACTGGGGTTTTTTTTTGCCTTCTTTTGGATTAACAGCAAGAAATAAACAGATACGGGAAAGGCTGAACTTGATGGACGCATGTCTTTTTTCAGCCTATCTAACTATGTAACTATATAACATGCAGAGGCCTGGGGAGTTAAACTATACCTACCGGTGCTACCTGTAAGTAGCACAGACCTGTAGATTGCAAACTTGTGAATAGGACTATCTTTATCTAATGTACTGATTTCTCTTAGTCTGTCAGGTCTAGCGCTGTCATACCCTTTGAATGCATGTATTGTAAGAAGCACTATATAATAATAATATTAAGAGATGAGATACATCCAAGGCAACCTTTAAGTGACAGGAAGGTGGACTGTGAAGATCATAGAATTTGAAAATGTAATGTGTAGCTAGTTCTTACAGATGATTGGTTACCTTTACAGATAACAATATTAAAAAATGCCTATAATTTAAGCTTTTTGGTTTTCGATATCTGTAATATTGTCATTTTGCTTGTAAAATAGCCTTTTTATGTCAGGGTAGCTAAATTCAGTTGGGGAAGATAGCAAAACTATCATTGCCTAATCAATTTCCTGTCCCTTCTACTTTAACAACCAGCAACCTAAAATCAAAGAAAATATGTAAACTGTATTAAATAGGTTTATTTATCCATCTGTAAGATAGAAAATTGTAGTTCTGGAATAACCTACTGGTATTGGTATAATGCCAAAATGCAACAAATAATAAGTATTAAGTAACATGAATCTATGTGTTCTATACTATCAATATAATCAAAATAAGAGTTTTAAAAAAGTTATGAAATGTCATTTTTGGGAAAAAATGATATTAGCACACAGGAAGCATGTATTCTAAATGAAGAAGAAACTTGCACCACAAAGAACTGAGTGTGGGTGGATATCCTTCTCTAAGTTGTTATTCAATTCAACTGTTATCCGGTGTAACAACAAAAGAAATATATTTTCTGGGACATTAACACCAGAGATTTAAGATAACATCTTACTGTTAAAATGGAATGTTTCCAAAGTCATTATATTATAACCATAGTTAATACCAAAAGGAAATGACACAAGCAAATTTACTTGTAGCTAGCATAATAATTTTCAAGGTTTTTTTCCCCCAACGTGATTTATACTCCATGGATTTGGAGGGATAGGATATAGTGCTCTATATCAGAATATTTTTTTCAAATAGAGGACTAAGTAAAAGTGTTAGGAGGAGAAGGCAGTAAAAATAATCAGCAGAGTGAGGAGAAATGCTGGAGGAGTTAGTAAAGTCAGAAGGCTAGACAAATGAAATAACAAACCCTTATCAGAGATTGTATAGGGCCAAGAAAACAGAAAAAAAGGCAAAGGTTGATGTATTGGGGAACAGGCTAGGGCAGGGGTGGGCAATTAATTTTCCCATGGGGCCACATAAGAAATTGGAATGGTTTTAGAGGGCCAGACCTCTACAAACTACAAACTCCGAAGCCTTGTCCATTTTGTTAACTTATGTGCTGTTTAATAAAGTTATTCAAGCCTACGTCATTGGTAGAGGTGCTTGAATAAGTAAGGCCTGAATAACTATTAGCACAGCACAGAAGTGAACAAAATGAACAAGGCTTCGGAGTGCATACCGTATTTTTCGCTCTATAAGACGCACCTGCTGATAAGACGCACCTAGATTTTAGAGGAGAAAAAAAAAGGAAAAAATATTTTGAGCTAAAAAATGGGCTAAAATATTTATTACAATAACTGAATAAGCTATGAACACAGTAAGACACACGCAGTAAGACACACACAGACACAGTAAGACACACACAGACACAGTAAGACACACACAGACACAGTGAGACACACACAGACACAGTAAGATACACAGACACACAGTAAGACACACACCCACAAACACAGTAAGACACACACACACACAGTAAGACCT
>VKOC01033143.1:0-10189 GCA_009364415.1 Spea multiplicata | reverse complement strand
GGTGGCAAGCCAGGGCTCAAATGTGCATAACTGGCAGGTTGGGAAAGTTTACATTCCAATTGCTGCCCCTCCTTCAGGTCAAGAAATTAATCACCCGGTGTGAAGCAATGTGGAGTAGGAGGCATTGGAAGCCAAGAGTCAAAAATTGAGTTGCTGCAGGTCCATGTCACCATAAGGGTAAATAGTGTAGAGATAAACAGACCGACACATGAAAAGGAAGGGAGGTATAAAAAAAAAGTTAAAAAAAGGGGGAGGGGGAAAGGAGGAGGGGGAGATACCATGGGGAAGGTCTAAAGACAAAGAAAAGCAAAGGGCTGGCAAGATAGAGTCAGATAGCGAGAAACTCAAGGTTTACTGCCGAAGTAGCGTCTTAAGTAGCGTCTCCTTTCAGGAGAGAAAGGAGAGCCAGCAAGCCCACGTCACCGTGTATGCCTCCATCCTGTTCGACGCCAGGTGGACCAGCTCCAAGACCCGAATCTCTTCCACTCACAAAACCCACTGACGCAGGGAGGGGGCCACAGGACACCTCCAGTAAAGCGGTATGTTCGAATGAAGCGCTGCAGCATAGTGCCTTTAGCAGCAGGAGCAGCACTATCCACATGGCCGACAAGGTGGCATCCGAAGGCAGCGCCAGAGAGCCAGACCCGGAGAGAAATCCGGGTTTCCAGCAATGGGGGTCAGTGGGGACGGGAAAGAAGTGAGGGGGAACGGTGTGTCAGTTTGCTCCATGTCTATCCAGATCTTAGAAGGTGGCCGAAACTTCCATTTGAGCAATCTCAAGAGGTGAGTAGCATAGTAATAACCGAAGAAGTCAGGCAGTGAGACTTTCAGCTGTGTGAGCATTGCATAGCATAGACGAGGGCGGTTCCCCCTCCAGAAATAACGAGCTACAAGCGTGCGTCACTCTGAGAAAAAGGAGCTGGGGACGCTTATCGGCAGACTCCCAGATATTTGATAAAATCACGGCACCATCTGTATGGGAAAGAAGCACCAACAGCGCGGGACTCTGCTGTGGACAAGGAAACATCCTTAACTTCAGAGTTGTCAGAATTGATTTTAAAATTGGAGAGGGAGCCAAATATCCGTAACGCATCATGTACGTGTGGGAGAGAGACTACCGGTTGTGAGATCACAAAGAGCAAGTTATCTGCATACGCTGACATCTTTAGCTCACGGCCAGAGCCGTGTCGAACGCTTTTTCTGCGTCCGTCGACAGAAGAAGCAGTTTCTGTCCCGTCGCCTGGGCAAGGTGAATAGAATTTAATGCTCTATAAGTCCCATCACAACCTTCCCTGCCCACAATAAACCCCGACTGATCAGGATGTATCAAGGAGCCCAGTACTCCCTGCAGTCTAGCAGCCAACACCTTACTTATTTTGAAGTCAGTATTCAAGAGAGATATAGGCCTGTAGCTCTGACATAACACAGCAGGCAACACAGCAATCATTGCCATCAGCGAATGGGGATGCCACACAGCATTAAGGAGAGTCTTCAACTGCTCCCTGAAGATGTGGTAGTACTGAAGTGGGAAGCCGCCTGGACCCAGAGCCTTTCCCGTTGCCATAGACTTCACGCCTGCCCACACTTCCTCAACCCCTATCTCTTCCTCCAGAGCCACCGACTGTTCCACAGTCAGTTTACGACAGATATGTTTCTCTAAGTAGGCACGAATGAGACATTCCCGACCGACGCCTGAGGAGCCAGGGGGGAGATTGCACAATGAGCGATAATAAAGGCAAAAGGAGTCGGCTATGTCAGCGGGAGAGGAGGAAACTAGTTCCCTAGGGGTTTTAACCTTGCTAACATAGAGAGACAAAAAACAAAATACTGTCTGCGCTTCTCACCCTAATAAAGTTGGCAACAAATATATAAACATAATATAAATGAGAGGTTTTGGTTATATGAATTGGCCAAAGCATAATTAAGTTCACCCGCCACGTCAAGGCACACTCTCAATAGGGTCAGAACCTACTCTCATCTCCTACATAGTGGGCACACAAAGCGGTTTATACTGCTACCAAAACCAGATGAATGTGTTGGGGGAGGTGCAATTAAACCTCCTCCCATTTAACCCCTGGACAGCAAGCTGCAACCGGACTGATGAGGAGCCAACAACCTCAAATATGTGCAAACAGGGAAAAGAAAAAATGTTGGTGCGCTAAGCTAGTCTCAGGCTCAAATAATACAAATGTATAATGTGAGGCCTACCAAACATAGAAAGACTGTTGCTTGGATCGTAATGCCCTAGCCAGGAGATGACCGCTCTTGTTGCCATGTTCATAGAATAGAGAACGAGTGTGAAGGAGCGATCTTTGAATATGATTGATCAGAGTATTCAAGCGTCGCCGCAGGGCGTGTAGTTCGAGATAGGTGCGATCGTTACAAGTGCGTTTGTGGAGAGCATCCACATCCGCAATGCGCTCAGAGAGGTCTGAGATCTCTTGGGACCAGAGTTTCTTAAGGTAAGAAGCTTTACTGATAAAGAGCCCCCGGACCGTACACTTGTGAGCTTCCCAAACGGCAAAGCAGCGCACGTCCGAGTCAGCGTGATCTAGGAAAAAATGTGTCAGTAGCTCAGAAGCAGCAGGTGGGCTTCAAGTCGCGAAGCCGGGGAGTGATCCGATACCTCAGCAGCACCGATAGAGCACCCCTCCCCCTGATAATACTCCATCAAGAAAAGGTCGATCCAGGAGTATGATCGGTGCAGAGTGGAATAAGAGGTGAAGTCACGTTCACCCGGGTGAAACGCTCGCCAACAATCAACAAGCCTATACCGTCGTAGGATGGAGTTAAATTGTTTGACATGTGATAGCGTATTAGGAGACGGACGTGTTGTAGAGTCCGCCTTAGGGTCCGGTGTTACGTTAAAATCTCCCCCCACAATTAAGATGCCCTCCTTTAATTCCATATGGATATGGAGAATACGAGATAAGGCATGGCGTGTGGTGAGAGAAGGGAGAGGGAGATGCACCGACAAACAAGGAAGGGGGGTTAGGAAGAACGCACTACACAGGAGAGTGGATCACACAGAACACAAACTTGAATCAGCACAATGAGCGCGTAACAGCAGTTTTCGGAAGGGACGGTGGCAACAAGGCCAGGCGCCCAGGCAAAACGTAGTCCGACCTGCCAGGGGGGTTATAGAAGCCCTGTCCAGAGCAGCAGCAAGGTGGAGAGAGCCAAAATGGGTTGGATAAAAAAGAAAAGAAATAGAAAATAAACTCCACGTTACTCCATAGCCGTAGCTCACATATTTATGAACAGTGAACATAACCATCCGTAAACAGAACACAAACCACAATGTCGGCTCGATGAGCCGTTTCTAATCACAAGAGGATCATGACAACCGCCCAATCTGCCATCAGGCTATATAACCTTTTAAGAGAAAAAAAAAGAGGAAAAAAAACCCTTAATGTAAACCTTGGCCACGCAGCAGTAAGTATCGAGCAAAGCGTGCGCGTGTCCCCAACGGAGGGCAAGCGCAAAGCGTGCGCGTGTCCCCAACGGAGGGCAAGCGCAAGGCGTTCGTGCCACAGCCTGTTGAAAGCACAGCCAGAAGCGAGCGTGTGAGTGTGAAAAAAAAACCTTAATGTAAACCTTGGCCACACAGCGGTAAGTATCGAGCAAGCGCGGGGTATCCGTGCCACAGCCTGTTAAGAGCACAGCCTTATAACTAACACATCAGTGTTAGCGTGAGCATCAAAGTAAGGAAACAAACAATTAATAACGGTGTCCCACAATGTACGGCTCTTTGACAATATTTAGATGCAGTATGGCGTACCGCAACGTGCAGGGGACAGTGAGAGCACGGCAGTGCGAAGTAGCCGCGCCAAGTAACTGACCTCTAGCATATGCTCGTAGCGGCGAGAATAAAAAAACAAAACAAAAAAAAACCTCTAATGTAAACCTTGGCCACATGTCAAGCAGCAAGTGTAGTGTGCGTGAGGCATCTGCGTGTCACAGCCTGTGGAGAACACAGCCCAAGAAAGAAAAGTAATGTATACCTTGGCCATATGGCGGTAAGCATCAAGCATTGTGTGCACGTGTCCCCACCAAAGGGCAAGCGCGAGGTATCTGTGCGTCGCAGCCTGTGGAGAGCACAGTCCGAGGAATAATACATCAGTGTTAGCGTAACAAACATTTAACAAAGGGGACAGCGAGAGCACGACAGTCTAGTGCTGAGCAACCGCACCTAGTAACAGGCACGTAAAAAAAATGGTGTATATGTAGCAACCAGCTAATGGATCGGTAGGTGAAATCCGTTACTCTTCCCGCGGGAGTGTGGCGCTCCTCCCCGTCTTGGTCATGAGCGTCGCGGCAGCGGGGTGTCACGGGGAGCCGGAGCAGGAACAGCACGTGGCAGAAATGTTGGGGCAGCATCCAATAGGGACCAGTCCAGTACCTGCCACCTCTGCAACATCACTGTGCTTCCGCACAAAAAAAGCGAAAGCGGTCTCAACGCACGCCGACTGCGCAGCATGATGGGGGAGAGATCCTGGTATATGTCTATCGTCATTCCACGTCTACGTCCCCAGTTAATGTAATTATTTATGTCTCGTGACATCCTGTCCTTCCCCCGGATATTGTGTTGCAGGATTTGATCTAATTACTTCCTTCCTGCCATGGTAATTAGATCATGTGATATTTGTATTGCCCCTTTTCTACTTCTGTGTATATATACCTCTGTATTTGGCTTTAATAAATGAGTCCTGTTTTCACCTCAACATGAGTGTTGCCTGATGTTTGGGGTGGGCTGTAGCCACGTTGTGTAGCTAAGCTTCGGATAGCCACAGTGCCAATGCGGCTTCGGTGCAGCGACGTCCCTCCTTCTATCTACAACGCTGGTTCTGCCCGGCCCTGAAGGGGTTACTTGTTGGTGTCCCGGCAGGAGGAAGCAACGTTAGGCAGGAGTACCCAGTCGGGGTACAGGTCGGTCCTGTCACACTATGTATTTTATATTATGGCAGGACAAGCAAATGCAGGTTAAACAGTATCTTAGCAAGAAAATGTACGTATGGCAGGAAGCCCACTGGACAGGGCACAAGGTAGAAAGGCCACTGGGCAGGGCACAAGGCAGAAAGGCCACTGGGCAGGGCACAAGGCAGGAGCAATACAGGATCAGGTACATGGGAAGCCAGGAACAAGTCAGGATCAGGTACAGGGCCAGGGCCAGAGCAAAATGGTCCTATTACTTCAATGCAAAGGCACCTAATAAACAGGGGAGTGTCCATTAGTTCAGGTGTGAATGACATAGGCTTCAGGTGAGGGAGGCAGGGTAATAAAACCTGTTGGTTAGGTCAGGTGTGGTAATGGCATAGGCTTCAGGTGGGGGAGACAGATATAGCATAACCAACACACAGCTGAACATAAATACACAGAACATGGATTAACCCCTTCAAGACCGGGACGTACCTGGTACTTCCGGGTCAAAGGTCACCGGCAGACTGGGACGTACCAGGTTCGTCATCGATGATACGCGATCCAGCATCGCTTTGAACGCTGGGATCGCGAGGGGCGGCTGCTACTGACTGCTGGGTGTCCCCACCGATCAGTGGCAGCCACCCCCCCTCAATTCCGTGCACGTGATCGCTTTGCGGCGAATCACGAGCACGGAATTTAAATATTTAAAAAAAAACTGCGGTCTTCAAGGGAAGACGCAGTTTTCAAACGCCGGTCCGGAAGGGGTTAAATACAAAGCGAACGAAGGGTTAAACTTTAACTATCCTGCAGTCAGGATAGAATCCTCACAGTGACTTTGACTGTGAATAAAATAAAGTAACATTGGCACTCCATGAACATAGAAGTATAAAAAAAAGTGTTTTATTTGGATGCTTGATCCCATATGTATAACAAATATAGTGTGTCCAAAATTATGCAAGAAAAGTAACAAAAATAAAAAAAATATACAATGACTATCATACCAGCTGCAGAAAAAGACTGCTTGACGCGTTTTGTACCTTAAGTGCTTTATCAACAGCTTTTGATAAAGCACTTGAGATGCGAAATGCGTCAAGCGTTCATTGTATATATATTTTGTTGCTTTTCTTACATAATTTTGGACACACTATATTTTTTTATACATGTGTGATCAAGCATCCGAATAAAATACTTTTTTATACTTCTATCTTCATGGCGTGCCAGTGTTCCTTTATTTGATTGATTTCAGCATTGGGGTGGATGCTCCTTCTCGCTAGATAGCTGCTTTTGCCTTGCATTTTATTTATGGGGTCTGAGCTGGCATTTTGTTTGTTATATTTGACTTTGAATGTGGCATGGTTGTTGGTGACAGACGGGCTGGTCTGAGCATTTCGGAAACTGCTGATCTACTGGGATTTTCATGCACAACCATCTCTAGAGAAAAAGAGAAAATATCCAATATCTCCGGAGAACGGTCGCAACCGCCTCTGTGAAGAAAAAAAACTGAGAAAAAAAACACTTAAAAATAATTGTGCAGTGATTTCACCATCAGGGGAACCATCCAGGTGCAAAAAAAATAAAAATAAAATAACCTATTACTGTATGGAAAGGGTTAAAATAACCTGGGGTGTCTAGTTTTCAAAAATATATGGTTTGATGGAGTACATTGCATTGGCCCGCATTAAAGATTATTTGAGAAATCTTTTACTCATCTAAAAAAGCTAATGAAAAAAATTCTACTATTTGTCCTGCAAGTTATTGGGCAATAACAAAATCAAATGTCAGCCAAATGTAAATTTTCTGCATTTGCTCATAATAATAAACTTAATTTATTTTATTACTACTTTTTAACTTTTTTTTTTACATTTTGCTGGAACTAGATTATTTTAAAATGTTACTTTTTTTTTCTTCCATATTTTTTAAATTCTTTTTTTAATATTTTACCAAATCATGTTGTGATTAGAAAGCGTCGCCCCTGATGCCGATCTCGGTGTTACTGAATGCATCAACATTGAGGCATTACAGCAATAATGTTTAAGCAAAGAAAGTGATCACTTTCTAAGCTTGTTTAATGCAATGATGTGCTAGGCATGTCATTGGTCGTTAAGGGGTTAAACACATATAGCTGCATAGTAATCAATATGTAAGAGGGCATAAAATGTAAACTATTATATGCTTTTAAGATTTTATCTTGCTACCTGTGATCCAAAAAGTAATGTTAATGTATATATTGGACAACTTCCTATGATTTCCTTTAACCCCTTAACGTCCATTGCCGGGTCAGGCACGTCATGCAAAACGGTCACTTAACGACATATGATGTGCCTGACACGTCATGAGACTTAAACAAGCTTAGAAGTCAATGGAGCCCAGCTTTCTAATCACTATGTGATTAGTAAAATATTTTTTTTAAAAAAAGTAACATTTAAAAATTATTATGCATCAGAGGAACTATCCAGTTCCAGCAAAATGTAAAAAAAAAAAGTCCAAAAAAATAAAATAAAAAAATAAGTTTATTATGAGCAAGTGCTAAAACTAGTGCTGTATCTTCCCAAAAATCCATTTGGAATTGGGCATTTCAAAATACCCAAGGGGTGTCTAATTTAAAAAAAAACAATGTTTGATGGGGTAAATTGGAGTGGCCGGGCTCAAAGATAGGGCATAGGCACAGACTGACCAAAGTGGGGGGGGAGTGCACTTCCAAAATGTGGCATTTTAACCCCAAACACCAGACAAATCCATACATGTGGGGTATGACTGTACTCGGGAGATATTCCTGAACACATATTGGAGTGTTGTTTGATAGTGAAGTATACCTGGAGCTATAAATTTATACCCAAAGTACAATTTGTGTGAAAAAAAATACCAAAAAGAATAATACCACAAAGTGTGGCAAAGGCTGGTGGTAGAATCGTGTGGTCAAAAAGTAATATTACACGTTACATACGTAACGTGTTCTTATAACCTCGGGTGACCTCCTTAATGCAGGACACACCTCCACCTGTCCCTATTTAAACCTGGACTTCCTCTTCTGGGTCACCCTTGGTTGGTGTATTTTGCTATTTTGCTTGTGCATTGATTGTGACTGACTGCTCCGGTTTGACTTGGCTTGTTGACCTCGTTCCTGTCTCCTGATTCGGCTCCTGATTCCTACTCGTCTGGTATTGATTCGGCTTGTTGACCTTGTCTCTGGATTCTGATTTGGCTTCCTGATTACCTGTCTGACCCGGTTGGTTCTCTGGTTCCTGTTTGGCCTGGCTAACTCCGCCATCTGGAGTGCCTTACCGTCACCATCCGAGATACAGTGGCAAAGGCTGGTGGTAGAATCTCATGCATGGAAAGGGTTAAAATACTAGCATTTGAAATACCTTGGGGTGTCTAGTTTTCAAAAATATATGGTTTGATTGGGTAAATTGCATTAGCCGGCTTCAAAGACACCCATAATGGCACATGGGGGCACTAGGACCAGATGTAAAAGTTCCAAGTAAAAAAATGTGCACTTCCGAAATGTGGCATTTTACCTCCCAAACAACCCGAGAAACCCACGCATGGGGGGTATAACTGTACTGGGGAGATGTTGCTGAACACATATTTCCACCACAAAGTTTGACAAAGACTGGTGGTAGAATTAGTGCATGGAAAGAGTTAAAATTCCAGCACTTGAAATACCTTGGGGTGTCTAGTTTTCAAAAATATATGACTTGATGGGGTAAATTGCATTGGCCGGGTTCAAAGATACCCGAAATGGCACATGGGGGGAAGAATTTCCAGATTTGGAAAAAATGGCTTTGAAATAGCAAAACGCTACCTGTACTTATTGCCCCATAATGGGTAGAAAAAAGCAAAAAAACATAAAAACATTGGGTATTTCTAAACTCAGGACAAATAGTAGAATATATTTAGTAGGTTTTTTCATTAGCTTTTATGGATGAGTAAAAGAGTTTTGCGGTAAAAGTCAGAAAATGTGTGGGTTTTTTACAAGTTTCATCATATTTTATTATTTTTTATGGGGAATTAGATAATATGATCAAAACAATGGTATCTGAAGAAAGTCCTGAAAAAAAACCCATATAATTTGTGTGGGTTCACTAAATGAGTGAGGAGAAAATTACATCTAAACACGAACACCGCAAAAGCATTAAAACACCCTCGGTCCCAATGGTACAAAAGGTAAAACACAGCCTGGTCCTTAAGGGGTTATTACATATTGGCCAGCTGATGTCTGAATAGATCACATGCCAACACGCTAGTACTATTTACTTTACTTCTGTTTCCATGGTAACAGGCAGCCATATTAGACTATGTGCTCCATTTTGGCTCTCCAGGCAGACCAACAGCAGCAATGCCCTGTACAAATGGGTATTAACCTCTAAAATGCTGCAATCGCTCTAATGGTCCGATTAGGCACCTCCCATTTGCAGGTGTGAAATAAATTGCAATTTATATATTGCACTAGAACATGCTCTGTAGCGCCACCAAAATAATGAGGTGATTGAAGTGTTTAGTTCATATACTGTAAAAACAGTTTCTCCTGTACTCTGCTTAGCTTCTCTACTCCCAGCCTGCAGCATCCTGCACATGATTCTAGTGCTATGTCTCATGCCTGCTCCAGGGTGCCTGCAGGATATCTCCAAGTTCTGCTCTGTTCTGGACAATACCTGCTACTATGTTAGGGCACTGGTATGTGGCTGCACAACCCCAGATGCCCACCCAGTGTGTGCAGTCGCCCTGCACCAGGCCTTCTCCATCTCCGCTACTACGCAATAACTATTGAACACAATCTTTGGGAGCTCTGGGTCATTACAGTCACCTGTATGGACCCAGTCCCTAACACTTACAGAGACAACAAGTGAGGAGGGCCCTGCTCAAACGAGTTTACAATCTAGAGAGATTTAGGGTGCATTACACAATAGGTAAAAGTGCCATAGTTAGGGATGGACCAGCCACACTAGTAAAAGTATTGCAGGAAAGGGACTAGGAAAGGTATATGGGAGGGTATTAATGTGCTATGTTGTAAGCGTCCCTAAAGAAGTGGGTCTTGAGGGATGTTTTGAAGGAATAAAGGCAGAGAGAAAAGCGGATAGGCCGGGGGACAGCATTCCAGAGGATGGGGAAGCCCTTGAGAAATCCTGTAAGCGTGCATGAGAGTGTGGAGTGTGGAGTGTATTTAGAGATGAGTGATGAGATGTAGGTAGGGGAACCGCTGTGAAGGGCTTTGAAAGTAAGAGTTAGGATTTTGAAATGAATCCTGAAGCGCACAGGCAGCCAGTGA
>VKOC01033139.1:0-13286 GCA_009364415.1 Spea multiplicata | reverse complement strand
TGGAAGCCCACCTGCGGGGCACACACGGCTGGAAGCCCACCTGCGGGGCAGACACGGCTGGAAGCCCACTTTCGGGGCACACACGGCTGGAAGCCCACTTGCAGGGCACACACGGCTGGAAGCCCACTTGCAGGGCACAAGGCAGGAAGCCCACTTGCAGGGCACAAGGCAGGAAGCCCACTTGCAGGGCACAAGGCAGGAAGCCTACTTGGTGGGGCTTTGTGAATGGCACAAAGTTTAACCAAGTCCATACAGCAAAGGGTGAACGTTACAGTCAGTGAGTAGGCTCACTGACAATTTTGAACACAACCATGAATAAAGAATGGTACCAACACATCCTTCAACAGCAACTTCTCCCAACCATCCAAGAAGAGTTCGGTGATGAACAATTCATTTTCCAGCATGATAGAGCACCTTGCCATAAGGCAAAAGTGATAAGTAAGTGGTTTGGGGAACAAAACATCAAAATGTTGGGTCCAAGGCCTGGAAACTCCCCAGACCTTAATGCCATTGAGATTTTTTGTTAATCCTGAAGAGGTAGGTGGACAAATAAAAACCCACAAATTCTGACAAACTCCAAGCATTGCTTTTGCAAGAATGGGCTGCCATCAGTCAGGATTTGGCCCAGAAGTTAAATGACAACATGCCAGGACAGATTGCAGAGGTCTTGAAAAAGAAGAGTCAACACTGCAAATATTGACTCTTTGCATAAACAATGTAATTTTCAATAAAACCCTCTGACACTTATGAAATGCTTGTAATTATACTTCAGTATACCATAGTAACATCTGACAAACAATATCTAACAACACTGAAGCAGCAAACTTTGTGGAGACCGATAATTGTGTCATTCTCAAAACATTTGGCCACAACACTACAGTACTGGAGACCTTATCTCCAGAAGGATATAGATATGCTGGAGAAAGTTCAGAGAAGGGCTACTAACATTGTTCATGGATTACAGGATAAAATTTAACAGGAAAGGTTAAAGGATCTTGACACATATAGCCTGGAAGAGAGATGTGATAGAAGCATTTAAATACTTAAAGGGAGTCAACTTGATGAAGCAAGAAAATTAATGTTAACAAAGCACCGGGGCCTGACGTTATTCACCCATGAGTACTTAAGGAGCTGAGTCAGGAAATAAGTGAACCTCTGTTTCTAATCTTTCAGGATTCTTTTCTTTCAGGAATTGTACCAGAGGATTGGAGGAAGGCAGATGTGGTCCCTATTTTCAAAAAGGGTTTAAACTCTGTGTCCGGAAATTATAGACCTGTGATCTTAACTTCTGTGGTTGGGAAAGTATTTGAAGGGCTGTTTAGGGTAATATTCAAGAATTCACTGGGAAGAACAGTATTATTAGCAAAAATCAGAATGGTTTTATGAAACATAGGTCCTGTCAAACTAATTTAATTGCATTCAATGAAGAAGTATGTAGAAGTGTAGATCAGGGTGTTGCAGTGGATATAATTTACTTGGATTTTGCCAAGGCGTTTGACACGGTTCCACACAATAGGTTAGTATTCAAACTGAAGGAAATTGGTCTAGATGCAAACTCTTGTTCTTGGGTAGAACATTGGCTCAGAGAGAACAGAGAGTTGTTATACATGGTAAATCTTCATCTGGTCAAAAGTGGTAAGTGGTGTCCCTCAGGGTTCTGTTCTGGGACCAATTTTATTCAACATATTTATAAATGACCTGGCAGTATGCTTAGAAAGTCATGTTTCTGTGTTTGCAGATGAATCTAAACTAGGTAAAGTAATACAGGACGAGCGGGATATTACAGTGCTGCAGAGGGATCTAGATAGACTGGGGGACTGGGCACACAAATGGCAGATGAAATTCAATGTAAATGAATGTAAACGGAACGCACAAGTAACCTATACCCTAAACGGTAGTGAATTAGAGATAACGACAAATGAGAAGGATTTGGGAATTGTTATAGACAACAAACTAGGCAACAATGTGCAATGTCAGTCAGCAGTTGCTAAGGCCAGTAAGGTATTGTCGTATATAAAAAGGGGCATCAAGTCGCGGGATAAAAATATAATTTTGCCCCTGTATAAATCAATGGTACGGCCACACCTTGAATATGCTGTGCAATTTTGGGCACCTATTCTAAAGAAGAATATCATAGCACTAGAAAGGGTGCAGAGGCTGGCTAAAAAATTAATAAAAGGAATGGCGCACTATAGTTATGAAGAAAAGTTAACACATTTAAATCTGTTTAGTTTAGAAAAACGGCGCCTCAGAGGGGATATGATAGCATTATATAAATATATTCGGGGGCAATACAATATTTAGACTGGAAAAAAGGAGATTTAGTCTAAGGCAGAGGAAAGGGGTTTTCACAGTAAGGACAATAAGGATGTGGAATTCTCTGCCTGCAGAGGTAGTTTTATCGGATTCTGTACAGACGTTTAAACAGCAACTGGATGGATACTTGGAAAAACATAATATTCGGGGATATAATCTTTAATTATGGGTAAACAGCTTATTGATCCAAGGAGAAATCTGACTACCGTTTTGGGGTCAAGAAGGAATATTTTTCCCTGGTTAGTGCAAAATTGGAAAGAGCGTACCTGGGGTTTTTAGCCTTCTTTTGGATCAACAAACAAATTAACAGATAAAGGAAAGACTGAACTTGATGGATGCATGTTTTTTTCAGCTTATATAACTATGTAAGATAGTTTATTTAAATTAAGAAATACTATCACAACAAAAGGACATAGTCTTAAGCTAAGGAGGTAAAGGTTTTAAAGTAACATCACAAAATCTTTGAAGCTGGTTAATTCAGTTTACCCCATCAAGCCATATATGTTTGAAAACTCAACACCCCAGGACATTTCAAATGCTGGTATTTGAACCCTTTGCATGCACTAATTTTACCACCAGCCTTTGTCAAAATTTGTGGTGGTATTTTTGTGTGCCCCCCCCCCCACACCACATCACACATGTACTTCAGGTATGGATTTACAGCTCCTGGTATATCTCACTGTCAAACAAAACCCCAACATGTGTTCAGCAACATCTCCTGAGTACAGTGATACCCCATGCATGGGTTTGTCAGGTATTTGGTAGGCAAAAGGTTACCTTTGCGAGGTGTATTTTTTTTTTTTTTGGAGTTTGGACATCTGGTCAGTCTGTGCCCATGTTACCTTTTTGGGACATCTTTAAAACCAGCCAATTCGATTTACCCTATCAACTCAAACATTTTTTTTAAACTAGACACCCCATGAGCATTTAACATTTAACATGCAAGAAGAAGATATAACACACATTTTAGAACAGTATGGGAGCTAGGAACTGCAGCGATGCAGACAATTGGAACTGCATTGCTACACACCAGTTGTCCCACCACGTTGCACTTTTGAGATTACATTAAGCTTGTAGGGGGCAATACCTGGTGGTTTTATTACCAATCTTTATGACCGGGGTTTACCCAGCTACAGGTTTCCGACACTTCGGAAACCGTCGCTTAGGGTCCCGAAGTCGGATCATGCCGCTTTTTGGACCATAACATCCTCGAACCCTGAGCTCGTCATTGGTTCCCCCGGGATGGATGCCGCTCTCTCGGGATCACCCCTAAATACTGACTTTTTCATGGGGGCATTGCTGGCCATAGAACTGTATGGCGTCGCTGGGCTGTCTGGTGGTTGAGATCAAAGAGTTTACACCCCTAATCCTATCATGTCTTGTGTACAAATATCTGTGTTGCCTTCAATAACTCCTACACTAAGTCTCAACTAGTGCTTGGGGTGAATTACAGAGGATTAACCCTTGAGCAATTGAACATTCATGGCAAGGAAAATTTCTACAGAGTATATCCGAGCACAGGTCTCTGTCACAGTTGACCCTTCAAACTATACAGCCAAGCAAGTCGAAAGGTTCATCTTCACTTCAAACCCACATTTTATGCAAAGACAGTATAATAGTCTCCAATCTTGCGAAAAGGGCCCTCTTCAGCTAATATTATCGGTTTGTCTTAGTGTGTCAGTTCTGGTTTGTCATACCCTTTTAATGTATGTAAAATACATTTTACTTATATAGTGCCCACAATTTACTAAGCATTTGGTACAATAAAAGTGAATAATAATAGTAATAAGCTCCATATGCATCATAAAAATTGAAAAACATCTTACCAGTATTAGACTATTTAAAGTTTCCATTCCATCCAGCACAATATCTTTAGTTTCAGAATAGTTGAACGACACCTCTAAAGCCAATGATATCAGTAAAATAACATTTTCCACAAGTTCCTTCTGTAGTGATATTTTCTCCTTTTCAGAAAACTCCTTTATAACAGAATTGTTGATAACATACATAGCACTGTGAGCTTTTACCTTTAAGGAGTAAAAATGTGTTTATTAAAACATATCTAATGCAAAGAAGAATGAGCAAATGCCAATACCTAACAACTTGACATTACTTGCCACAAAGTTAAATAACGAGTGTCAGAAGATTATTGAACAATCACACATATGTTTATTGGAGTTTATTGGTGGATATAGTTCAAAAAAAGGAGAAAAGTCACTAACTAGACTTTCACGATACTTCATCTACCACAGCCTTTAGGTACTCTGTGGCCTATGCCTTCTCCTGACAGAGGCTCCGAGTAGAATGAGAAAAAGACAGAATAAAAAAGCAGGGTTGTGAGCAGTCTCAGAATGTGGCAATTCCAGCCCACCAAATATTATATTATATTATTTTTGAGAGTAAATGTCCACTGTACCACAGCCTTTAGACAGGACTCTGAAAAGAGATGTAATAGCCAGATCACCTCCCATGGACTGCTGTTTTGTCCTTAATGGGACAGGATACATTTACCCTCAAGGGATCCATGTATAAAGTGGATACAGAGGTGATCATTGTTGACCTTATTTGAATGCGCCTACCCAGAATCCCTTGTGGTTGTGTCAGCACCACAAGATTTCTGAGGGAAAAAAACAAACCTTCTGGTGGATGTAGATTAACGCTTAATAACGCTTCTGCTATCCCCTTTATTTTAAGTGGAAGGGCTTTCAATCACCTTTACCCCACCATAACTTTTGCTATTGGTATTTCTTGTGCTTCTCCGAACCTCAAGTATTAAGCCAGTATCACAACCTCATGCTGATGAGTCTAATGACTGTGGTACCTCAGACTCAATTTAACAGTTAAATAACCAGTGTCAGAAGATTATTGAACGATTTGTTAAATACCCTCAAGGGATCATGTATAAAGTGGATATAGAGGTGAAAGCTGATCATTGTTGACCTTATTTGCATGTGCATACCCAGAACCCCCTGTGGTCGTGTCAGCATCACAAGATTTCATAACAAAGAGAAAGGGAAAGGGAAAAAAATGGTAAAGATGTGATGAAAACTTAAAGGGTAAAAATAAAGGGTCAGCCTTTAGGATGTGACCATGAATAAAACCATGACCAAGGGAATAAAAAAAAGGGTCCAATACACTGAAAATATACTCATCAAATGTTTAAAACTGGTAGCTAAAATGTTAAATCAGCAAAACTTTACATACCTGTTTGGTAACTTTTAGTAGGTCAATTAACATTAAAATAATATCCAATATTTCATCCTGTAAAAAAAATTACTACAGGTTACAAAATTATTGCTTCTTTTTTCAGTTTCAACTGCTTTCCCGTAAATATAACATTTTTTATGATGCCAAATTTCGTACTTTGCCTTAAACCCTAGCAAACCTTACTGTACCCTGATGTCTATAATGACCCCAAAGGGATCACCAGACAAAAACAAGTTTAAAAAAATAATAGAAATAAAGTGAAAACTTTTTAAAAATGTATAGATGCCCAAATGATTCATAGGCCTCACACTAGAATATTTTTTTTAATTATTCACAGATCTCAAGACATGTAAAGGAGCATTTTGTTCCCTTTTTAAAATAAAAATGCATACATGCAGATTGTGACGGAACCCTCCATCACTGGGGCCGCTGGAGAGGCCTGAGAGCCAGCCTCCTCCCTACTAACTATGGGCCCTGGCTTTGTAAAGACTTCTGTGTGTAGGTGCAGGGGTTCAGTTTGATTGTACTGATTTTCCCCCTGGTACTGGTTTTACCATATTCATTTGGGATTGGTCCTGTACATTGCTAACACAGATGATAATTTATATTATAACTGTTCCCTGTGTCTCCCCATGTTTTCAGCTACCCTCAGAAGTATATTATCTGATGACTTGCTGAGGGGATTATGTCAACCTCAGGATCTGTAACCCGGGGAGAGACAGCCACTGTTTCAGTTTAATGTCAGACTTTTCTCCCCCACCCCATGGTGCACTACTATATTGTATAAGTCAGTCCTCCACCCCCATGGTGCACTAATAAGTTGTATAAGTCAGCCCTCCCACCCAGTTCCACCACTACAACATGTACCCGGCCAAACCCTGGAACTGATTTCGGACAGTAATAGTGGAGGTTGGGACCCTATTGTCTCTGGGAAGAAGATTAAGGTGGCGGTTGCGTATCCCAATATCTTGATTTATGTTAATGTGTGCTTTGCTGGCTATATCCAAAAATAAGGCCGTCTTCATTCTGTTTATGCCCTATACTGAGTCTCGCCTTGTGACTAAGTCACTGGAGAAAGAGTGTGTTGTCCCATTCTAAAGGAGAACATTTCAGCAAAGGTAGTCGGTAGGACTATCCAGCTCCGTGACACAGATTATTATTCTACTTCAAGCATTTTGCTGAACATAAATTAGATTTGTCCCCATTAGTGGCATCTAACTTACTGAAGAAAGTAAACGTGTACTTTTCCCAATCACCCAATCAGAGAACCCCTCTATTGCCGTATTTGCTTGATTATAAGACGACCCCCCAAAATTTAAATATTAATTGAGAAAAAAAGAAAATGCCTACACTATAAGAAAAATGTTTTACTAGTAAATACTAATTGACATGTAAACTATTTTTTTCATATTTAATAATAAACTATGATTGAGAAAATGCCATTTAGTTGTCAACCTGTCCCCCAGTTATGCACATCTGCCCCATGGCTTGCCACTCTGCCCCCCAGATATGCCTTATACTCCCTATATGCCACTCTGCCTCCCTGAGATCCCACTCTGCCCCTCCCATATATCACTCTGCCCCCTCATATGCTTTATACCCCCTATATGCCACTCTGCCTCCCTCATATGCCTTATACCTCTATATGCCACTCTGTCCCTCACATATGCCTTATACCCTCTATTTACCACTCTGGCCATTTACCAGGTCATGGGATCAGAAACAGGACACAGACGCGCCCCATGACCCGGCTAAACTGCACACGAGTTCCCAACGAAGACCACCAAAATACCCTTACCCAACGAAACACTTTGTGCAAACTGCCCCTAGACAACCTGACCCAGAGTTCCACGAAAATGTCTGTCTCTGCCCGGGGACAAGAGGTCCAGGGCAACTCCAGTTAACCTGGCGCTATCACATGGTCTGATATGTTCAAGCAGATTCTCTTCAGGGATGAGTTAGCTTGAAGTCTTTGGTTTGTATCAGGCAAACTTCAGCAAAACAGATCAGGATTTTCACTTTGTATTGCTGGGGGAATAAGCCTTAACTGATGATGCTCTCCTTCCTGTCTAGCTCTTTCTTGGCAGTTCTCAAAAGCTAGTGTCATAAATCAAGTACTTACCGCAGCCAGCGTTCCCGCGCTGAAACGCTGCCTCGTATGGTCTCTGCTCCTTCCCAGCTTGCTGACACGGCAGCAAGCAGGGCCTCTCCAGCTACACGCCCCTGCAGCTGCAGCTGGAGGTTAACAGGAGGGAGGGGCATTTGCTCCGTTGCCAAGGAGACGTGTCTCTCTCTAGTTGCCGGCAGAATCCAGTTGTACGTAGGACACACTCGAGCATTTCCATAGCAACACGTTTCAAATGTCGATGTCATTTTGGCGCCAAATTTGAACGTATTAAGACGCCTCAGTCCCAGTAACCTTTGCTGAAGCATCAGTTGAAGTTAGATTCCTATACTTCAAGCGTTCTCTGTTTATTGACCCTTTGCGTTCCAGACCCTATTCACGTTTAACCCGACTATTGACCACTTGCTGCCTGTCTTTAATCCTTCTACGTATTTTGACTCTGCCTCTGCTCGTGCCCCATTGTACTTTGCCTGGATTTTCCCGTGTGGACTGGTTTCTGCTATTAGGAACCCTCTCGCTTATCAGCTCGTATATTGATCGCGACAGCTAGAGCCACACCATATAAGTACACTCACTGGCCACTTTATTAGGTACACCTTGCTAGTACCGGGCTGGACCCCCATTTGCCTACAGAACTGCCTTCATTCTTTGTGGTATACTTTCTACAAGATGTTGGAAATATTCCTCAGTGATTTTGCTCCATATGGACATGATAGCAGCATGCGGTGGCTGCAAATTTGTCAGCTGCACATCCATGATGCGCATCTCCTGTTCCACCACTTCGCAAAGGTGCTCTAGTGGATTGAAATCTGGTGACCGTGGAGGCCATTGGATTACAGTGAACCTATTGCCATGTTCAAGAAACCAGTTTGACATGGTGCATTATCCTGCTGGAAGATGGGTACACTGTGGTAAAAAAAAAGGATGGACATGGTCAGCAACAATACTCAGGTACGCTGTCGCATTTAAATGATGCTCAATTGGTACTAAGGGGCCCGATGTGTGCCAAGAAAACGTCCCCCACACCATTACACCACCACCAGCCGGAGCAGTTGATACAAGACAGGATGGATCCATGCTTTCATGTTGTTTGCTCTGATCCTGTCATCTGAATGTCGCAGCTGGAATCGAGAATCAGACCAGGCAACGTTCTTCCAGTCTTCCATTGTCCTATTGAGCCTTTGCGAATTGTAGCCTCAGTTTCCTGTTCTTAGCTGACAGTAGTGGCACCCGGTGTGTTCTTGGCTGGTGCTGTAGCCCATCTGCTTCAAGGTTCGATGTGTTGTGCGTTCAGATGTATTCTGCATACCTGGGTTGTAACGAATGGTTATTTGAGTTACTTTTGTCTTTCTATCATCTCGATTCACATTCACCTCTGACATCAACAAGGCATTTTCGTCCCCACTACTACTGCTCACTATATATTTTCTCTTTTACGGACCATTGTCTGTAAAACCTAGAGATGGTTGTGCGTGAAAATCCCAGTTGATCAGCAGTTTCTGAAATACTCAGACCAGCCCGCCTGGCACCAACAACCATGTCACTTTAAAAGTCACTTAAATCCCCTTTCTTCCCTTATTCTGATGCTCAGTTGATCCTCAGCAAGTTGTCTTGATTGCGTCTACATGCCTAAATGCATTGAGTTGCTGCCATGTTATTGGCTGATTAGCTATTTGTGTTAACAAGTAATTGAACAGGTGTACCTAGTGAGTGTATAGAGTCCTTGAAAAAAGTTCACATATGTAAGGTTTGTGGGCCCCTAATGTTGCACTTATGTTCCAGATTGGAACATTATCTCTTTGTGCTAACTAACTTTAAACCCTGCCTACCAAGAAAACTTATAGGTTAATTAGTACAAGAGAGACCAATCAGGACATGCCGTGTTTCACTTGCTCTCACGGTTTCTCCAGAGCCCCTTTCCACCACAGAGGAGGACCAGGGTACAGGTACTGGAGGCACTGGAGGACCATCATACATCTTTGGTATGGGCAGTGGCTGGTGAAGCCACCTCCCTGAAATTAATGTTTTCGTGTTGAGATGTCTGTATTACATTACCGTTAAAGTTGTTGACCTTTTATAGTGAAAAAAAGTAGAGTTATTCTGATTGTGCCAATCTCTAGAAGACGTGTACTAATTTCCTTCTATAATCAATGATACCATATTTACCCGAATATAGGCCGCACTTTTCCCCCCACTAAGTCTTTAAAGTGGGGGTGCGGCCTATATTCGGGGTTTAGTGCAGGAATGCTTAATTAGTATTGCCCGACGCCCCGGGACATGCAGTTCCGGGCGCCGGGCAGGCAGCAGGGTTAGGATACAGATCCCCTGCAGTGCTGCAAGGGACCTGCATCCTACTCTCCGATACGCTGAGACAGCCTCCCCTGCCAACACTTTCCACGGGGGGGGGTGACAGCACGGGAGGTTGTCTAAAAGCATCGCGCAGATGTTCACCGGCTGCGGCAATGTGCATAAACAACCTCCGCTGCCGGCACGTCTGCTCGATGTGCTTTAACAATATCCCTTGCCGGGACGTCCCACGGCGGAAGTGCCGTCACCGGAAGTTGTATACGCGTATTGCGTAGATATCCCCCGCCGGTCCCGCAAGACACCCGGGAGTCTGCATTGGTAAGTCTAGGGGGGGGCACATCTTAAGGGCTGAGTGGCAGCATATCTCGGGAGGCACAGAGTGGCAGCTTATCTCAGGGGGGGACACAGAGTGGCAGCATATCTCGGGGGGGACACAGAGTGGCAGCATATCTCAGGGGGAAAACAGAGTGGCAGCATATCTTTTACACTGTTGTTTTTTTAAGAATCAAATGTTTTCTTTAAAAAAGCACCTAACTTTTAGGGTGCGCCCTATAATCGGGTGCAGCCTATAATTGAACCAATACAGTATATTGTGTGATTTTGTGAAGCTGCCAGACCTGCCTGCTTTTGTGCAGATCCCCCTGCAGCGCCTTGTACCCAAAATTACCTTTTATACATTTTATACACTACAACTGTAAGTGGAGAATCATCAGATGAATTATTTTTTTAAAAAATCAATAAATTGTTCTTTCTCCCTAAAACTTATTTCTACTACACCACTCCCAATTCCCTATCCCACCAAACTAACCAAACTAATATCAACCTAATAAAAACTAACTAGATAAGGGTAAAAAAAACATTTTTGTGGTACTTAATGAAATGGGCATGGAAATGGAAAACTTTCAAGGGGTTAGCAACAAAGTTCTAGTATTTTATTTTGTTCTTGAGGTGGAAAGCAATATATCACACTCTTGCCCTCAGATATCAATGATGAAGGAGAGAGGCGGAGGAGGTGAAGTTAAAAGTTATGTGATTGCTGTGATTGCTTTGTATGACTGTTGCAAAGTTGGGGTACCCTTGTTTCGGAACACCTGCTTGAATTTGCAGGAAATGTGTTTTATTGTCCAGGTCTCCTGGCTACATACAATAGAGTTGAGATGTTTGAGAGCCACAGGACATGCACATTTCCTTCCAAAAATATATATACGTATTAATACATGTTTTTATTAGACAACATATATGAAGAAATAAAACAAACTGTTAGTTATTCGTTTCAATAATCACAAATTGCACATACCAAATATTTTGAAAGGCTAAGGCTATTTACAGATAGCAGAGATAACCAACATGAATCACAGATTATTCCCCTTGTTACAAATTGTTAGAAATGCATGTGGTATTTTTAGTCCAAACTAGATTTGTGCACTTAATTTTAATGCAATTTTCCAATTTGAGTGAGCTGGCACGAAAATATGTTGCTCTGTCCAACATACTTTCATGAGCTGCGCATTACATATGAAAGAGCCGCGTGTAGCTTGTAAGCTGCAGTTTGGCCTTCTCTGATACTTACACCAAGAAGCATTATGGATCCCCTGAACTCTCTTCCACAAAACACTTTACTGAGATGAGTGGGGAAAATTAGGTAGATAACAAGAAATCTATTTAAAAAAAATCAGTACCTGATCTTGAAATGGTAGTCTGGAAACAACAGAAATCAATTCATTCCTTAATACTGACTGCAGCTCATAAGAAGATTTAATTTCTTCTGTGTATAATTGATTGAGGACTTCATTTAACAAAACAACATAGTTGCGTATCTCAACGTTACTTCCCATGAATAAAAGAGTAGAAAGATTTCTCAAGCTATCGTTAAAGCTGTGGGTGAAAAGAATATTAAGAAATAAAAAAATTACATGAACGTAATGCCTAATGTTACATACACTATGTGCACACATACAACTAATGTTACTTACAATTTTAATTCAGAAAAATCTGTACGATTTGTGTACATGACGAATCTTGGAAAAACAGTGACATCCACTGAGCATGGTTGGGTTTTTGATCCAAATGTATTTGTAATTTGTGAAAACACAGTAACTAAAATTAAGAAAAAATATAAATAAAAATATATAATCAAGCCAGTATTACCCACAGACAGCATCATTAACAAACACTCAAATACAGATATCAAAACACATACCAAAGTAATTTAGCCTGCAAAATGTACAATCAAATGTAATACTTTGCCTAAAAAGGAACCATATCACTTTAAGGGCAAAGCATTATATAGAAGGTGGACCTTTAGTCTGCTTTGTTGAATGGACCCATTGGTTCTTTCAGCAGCACCTCAAAATTTGATTTTATATGCTCTGTAGGGTGTGTTTCCCTTTTTCTATTAGGTTTTGTAGTATATTTGCAGGTTCTCACCAGACAACATTAGTGCCTTATTAATGGTGATCAGAGAGGGCTTTAAATTATAGGAAAGTATCAGTGAATGAAAAGGCAGTGCAGTCCTATAGATTCAGCTTTACTGTTAGCAATACAGCCTTGTTAGGATTATATAGGACTTTCTAAAATTAGCAGGCTAAGCAATATATGGTCATCATAGTGTGATGGATTCTCCAATGCTGTTACAGACATGATTAAAAATGCACCATTTTAGGTCTATTTTTTTTCTTCACTAAAATAATAAACCCACTACAAAAAAAATAATATAAAATATAATTTTCCATGTTTTCATGTTGAAATGTCTGTATGACATTAATGTTAAAGTTAAGGGCAGTGTACATGTATGTGTGTGTGTAAGCGCAGTGTAAATGTATATGTGTGTGTAAGGGCAGTGTACGTGTGTGTGTGTAAAGGCAGTGTATGTGTATACGTGTGTTTACGGGCTGATTTGTGTGAAGACAGTGTATATGTATATGTGCTGTGTGTTGTGATTGAGGGCATGTACACGTATGTGTGGACTGTAAGGTAGTGTTACAATTATGACAGACCTTCCATCAACTACGGGCCCCCTGAGAAGGCCTGAGAGCCGAGCCTCCTCGCCTAATCCGCACTATGAGCCCATGGGCCAGCTCTGTTAGAGACTTTTTTAACTCAAGAGTCTACAAAACTGTAACATCAGCATTGTTGATTGTATAGGTGATGAAGCTATTTCCCCTGCTCATTTTTGCTGTGTCATTTTCCTTTATTCTGCCAACCTGCCCCCCCCACGTTATGCACATCTGCCCCCAGCTTGCACCTCCTGCACGCCTATGATGTGCCTTAAACCCCCTATATGCCCCTACTGCCCCCCATGATATGACCTACTATACCCCTATATGCCACT
>VKOC01033138.1:0-11013 GCA_009364415.1 Spea multiplicata | reverse complement strand
TATCTATCTATCTATCCATCCATCTATCCATCTATCTATCTATTATCTATCTATCTATCTATCTATCTATCTATCGCCGTGGCTTCGGTGCTCCGACGTCAGGTTATATATTTGAGGAAAAACTGAGGTGTTTTGGAAAGTGATATTTTCTGTGGGTGTCTCGTGGCGAGAGACGTTTATAAAGTGCACGGAATCGTTATTCTGACGGTGAGTAGAATTTGCCGGCGGTCACATGGTGCGCGGCGGGCGGACGCGTTTCTGTAATTATCGTTATTATCGTTACTCGTTCGGAGAGTTTTTCCCGATGAACAATGCAGACAGTGTGTCCGGCCGGGCGTCGGGGGGGTCACGCGGTAATTATCGCGCAGGCCCCGCGTCGGCTGCCAGCCTTCACACCCCGTCACCCCCTGTTTGGATCCTTGCTCTGCAAATCCCGCTTGGAGTTGGGTGAATGCGGCTCTTATATCCTAATAGATTTTAATAAGGCCGCGATGACCTCACTTTTCCTTTATCCGCCGTGTCTGACTCTCCATATTCTGCATGAAGTCAAATTTACAAGGACTCGTTACCGTGGCAACGTATGATAAAATACACGCAAAAAAAAAACTTTCTCTTCAACTTTTATAGGTTCAGCAATTTTATGATTTACTCTGTAACTGAAATCCAGCAATAAACACAGAAATATCAGGAAACCCACAATCCTCGGGGCTTTTATTTTATTATTTTTTTATTATGTATTTTTTATTTTTTTTATTTTTTTTTTTTGCTGACGCTGGAAGAATCTGAAAACAA
This sequence comes from Spea multiplicata, assembly GCA_009364415.1. Taxonomy (NCBI): domain Eukaryota; kingdom Metazoa; phylum Chordata; class Amphibia; order Anura; family Pelobatidae; genus Spea; species Spea multiplicata. Next base: position 10,221 of record VKOC01033138.1, on the reverse strand, counting down.
AGCGATAAAACAATTCATTTTACGGTGTAATTTGTTTGCTTTACAGTTGCGATTTATATTTTTTCTTGGGTCGTCTCTGCAGCGATGCGAGCTCTTAACATGTTTTTAAAAACTGCAAATGCGGCCAAATTACGGCGTTTTTTTTTTCTTTAATGGGGTTCGTTGTTTCTACCAAACAGCAAATTGTGGAGCAAATGTGAAAGTTAAATTGGGTGTAAATCTGAAAGAATTTTCCACGCTGTAGTCTCATTTTTTAATTATCTCTTTTTGTCGTCGTCGGAGAATAACTTTTTAATATTAACTCTTTGAGCCGTTGTTATGGAAACGTGTGAATAATATGATATATATAATATATAATATAGTATATGCTGGCGTAGCGTGTGGCCGCATGTACCTGGCATGCGCAATAAAGCACCGGATCTGCGGCACCAGAGCTAGTAAAGGTGTGCGACCCGCTCCTGGCGTCCCCCGGTGATAGCTGGAGGGGGGGCGCAGGGTACCTGGCGGGCGGACCTGGACTGACCATCTGGCAAACCAGGCAAATGATGTGGGATGGGCCAGTGCCAGGTGGCCAGCCTAGGCCTGCCTATGTTTTTGTACCCACGCAGAATGTGGCCAAGCCGGGCATTTGCCTGGAGGGCCAGAGGGCCGGTCCTTGCCTGAGTTACGTTAAGCGCAATCTGAGCTTTCATGACAAGCAGGTTACTAAATTTGGAAATGAAAAATCTGGTGATCGGTGCGGTGGGATTCGGGAATCGGGAGGCGATCGGGGATCACGCAGGGCCAATGTCTGCCATGAACAGAGTTTCACATGCAGGTAAAACATCGGCCTCTCGTGGGAAGCGGGGTAACAGTTAGTGGTCACAATCTATATTTTTGATGGAGTAAATCATCATCACTATCATCATCATCACTATCATCGTCATCATCATCATCACTATCATCGTCATCACTAACATAATCATCATCATCACTATCATCATCATCATCATCGCTATCATCATCACTATCATCATCATCGCTATCATCATCATCATCACTATCATCGTCATCACTAACATCATCATCATCACTATCATCGTCATCACTAACATCATCATCGTCACTATCATCATCATCATCATCGCTATCATCATCATCATCACTATCATCATCATCGCTATCATCATCATCATCGCTATCATCATCATCTTCTCTCAGCATGAAGAGCGACCCTAACTGCCCTCTACAGCTTGTCCGACGTCCAGGACACCAAAATACTACAACTTTTACACCCAAAAACAGAACGGAAACTGCACTGTGATTGGACCTTTGCTTTAAGCCCCGCCCACCATGGTCAATGACTCTCCATTCACCTAAACGTAATTCACAAAAACCTTCTACTCGGTTCAAACTCCATCCTCGCAATGAGGAATCAGCCCGTGATACCCGTGAAACGCGCAGGGCCTTCTCTACTTAATTATTATCGGCTCGGCCATAATTACCACGGATTTCTGCTTATAAATCGCGCCAGATCTTATTTTCCGTTGGTAAAAAAAAAAAACATATTTGCAAATCAAATAATTTTGTTCTTCAGCTTTCAGGAGATAAGCGAATATTTTATGAAATAACTACCGACCGTTAAAACGCGCCGGGCTGCCAGAATTCAGGGATAATCCTGTTTCTGAAACAGCAATAAACTGCGAGCAATAAAAGTGATGCAATTAGTGAGAATATTTAACTAGGAAAGCCGTGAAAAATTGCAAAAGTGGTAATTTAATCGACATCTCCGGCAGAATCAAACGGAACCTCCGGACGGCCAGATAGCGGAATCCATGCGCGGCTTCGTATCGCTGCACTTATTTACGCCGATCGCTGGGAAAGTTAAGCTCGATAAATTTACACCCGATGCCCAGAGCTTCGACCAAAAGCGGGATTCTGATCTGCTTCGTTTACAAACCTGTGGAGACTCTGACTGCGGAGACTCTGACTGCGGAGACTCTGACTGCGGGACTCTGACTGCGGGGACTCTGACTGCGGGGACTCTGACTGCGGGGACTCTGACTGCGGAGACTTTGACTGCGGAGACTCTGACTGCGAGACTCTGACTGGGACTGAGACTCTGACTGCGGAGACTGCTGACTGCGGAGACTCTGACTGCGGAGACTCTGACTGCGGAGACTCTGACTGCGGAGACTCTGACTGCGGAGACTCTGACTGCGGAGACTCTTCTTCTGAAGATCTGTCACAGATTATGGGCCCCCGATGATTGCCACCATTGTTCCCCCTGACGTAGGGCTGGCAGGGCGAGTGACCGAGCTTCATACCAAGTCAGGGCTGAACGCTCGGGTGGAAGGCTGGATTAATGTATACATATTCCCGGACCCCACTGTTAATGGCGGACCCCACTGTTAATGAACCGCTGTTGGGTGGGGGCACCAGGTCCAGGAGGTAAATGAGAATAAATTACCGGTTTAATACCCCAGGGCTCATCTCCCGGCCCCAGCGCGACGCCGGCCCCGCGGCAGAAAAGACTCCCGGAAATCCTGGGCATCGCTAGAGGTGAAGAACAACTCAATAAAAATGGAATTCCCGCCGCCTGAACGCGCAGAATATTTGGGCTGAAGGTCGGCTTTATTGGCATTTATTAAAAGCTTTATTATTTGCTTTCCTGATTTCCCGCCGTTTCTCATTTCCTTAATCAATGTTTTAGCTCCAGAACAATTTTTTTCCATCGCATCTTAATTAAGAAGGAGCTTTAACTTCTTCCATTTCTCCTGCTTTTGGTAAATGAAAGCCCCCCTCCCCCGCAGTCGCTTTCTATGCTATAGAGAAGTTCTTCCAACAGAATTCCGACATTAAAGAAAAAATTGGGCTAAATTTATAAAAAAAACTAAAAAAAACAAACATTGATCTGCTTCTATTTGCAGAATGTTTAAAGGGTTAAACGCGTCATATCGCAGGGAAACATTGGGTTAAAAAAATAATATGAATTAACATCACTTTTTGACGATGATTTTGGCCAAATTTCAATAAATCTCTAGAATTTCCGGAGACCAAGACAATTTTATTAGAAAAATGTAAGAATATTCGCTCGATGTAACTTTTCTAATATTTCCCATCAGGCACCTGAACCCTCTGCCCGGGGGGGGGGGGGGGGGTTGTGCTTTGCGCGAGTGCCCAGAGTGCCCCCAACAATCTATTGTTAAAAGCATTCTGAACATTAAGAGGTTAACTGAGATTTGGGCCGTTTTCCTGCTTTACCAATTAATGTAAAGGATTTTTTTAGGTGACTTTAACATTAAAAATACAGCTTTATTAGTATTAAGATTTAACAGGAAGAAAACAGATATAAAAAAAACATTAATAATAATAATAACATTAAATAAATAATTAATAATAATAACGCTAATATAATAACATGAATAATAATAATATTAATAATAACATTACTAATAATAAAATTAACAGGTGGGTCTTCAACAGGAATATTGGCAAAAAAAAGCCCCCTGGCCGGAGACATTTAATAAGCGCGGGGAGGATAGCGGTTACCGTAGCAACTCGTTTTATCTATAAAGTTAATAATAATAAATATAATAAAATCAAACATTTTAATAATATTAGTAATAAAACATCAAGTGATAATAATTATTAAACTAATTAACAGGGCAGGACTTTACCTCCTACAGTTACAGAGGCAGATTGGCCCCCGGCGGCCCCCGTCTAGTCGCCGTTTCTCTTGCTGTAAAAAATCAAACCTTAATCAGTCGTTGGTCTCGTCTTAGATTCAGGAGCCGAATGTCTATCCCATGCATGTTTAATCCCCTCACTGTATTACCCTCTACCACCTCTGCTGGAAGGCTGTTCCGCTTATCTACCACCCTCAACTCAACCTTGCACAGGGCCCGGCGACCGGTAAATTATCAGATAATATATCTGATAATATTAGTAAAGAACTCAGTATGGAAACATCTTGGTGCAGGGGATACCCCCACCCCCCCCGGCTGACGCGTTTCACAAACTCATTGCAGATTATGAGAAATTGGGTAAACTTTATTTTTTCTTTATGTTTTTACTGCATTACCTGACAAAATGTAATTTTATGAAAGGGATTTTTGTGTTTTTGGAGTAATATTCGGGCCGCAGACTCGCCAGCTGTTATAACACCGCGGCCATGGAGTTATTTATAGAGCGTCGCTTGGAACGCAGAAAAGGGCATTTTGAAATCTTTTTAATTGGAAATATATATTTTCAGATAAAATGAAAAAACTAAACGGGTTATCAGGCGGCGGAGGCCCCAAAATGTGGGGTTTTGTTCTTTTTTTTCTGTTGTTGCAGGAAATAAGTGCTTAGAGATGCTGAGTCACGGGACAGCTGGCAGCTCTTATTTAACCATTTCCTCCCTCGTCACGTTCAAGCAGCTTGTAATAATAGCCAAATTTCCTTATAAATACTCGTTTTATAAATATAGTAAATGTCCTCCGTTATAAAATGCTGTAATTTCATCAGAATAAACACTTTGGCGAATAAATAGCTATTATTGGAAAAAAGAAACGTAAAAATAATAAAATAATTAAATAATTGAAAATAATAACAAATATTATCATTAATAAACAAATGACTGGAAAATGCTTCGTTTTATTAGAAATAATAAAGGTAAATGATTGAACCTCCTCAGAATCCGACCTCATTTATTTATTTGGTGAATAATTTCATAGAATAAGAACTTTTTTTTAAAATTAATAGCAGTTTACAAAAACCTAGCAAATTAAGCAAAATGTTACAAATAGAAAAAGAACGCAGAGGCAGCAGAATCGTCGTCAGATTAATTAACGGCAGCGGCGGCGGCGGCAGAGAAATATCTTTACTCTCCCCGTTATTGCGCTGCTTCCTCCTTTTGGGTGATTTACAACTTTTTCCAGAAATTTCCCATCCGCCGCTATTATCATTAATAAACAAATTACAGTAAAATGCGCTATTGTTCTAGAAATCCAGGAAAAAATAAATAAAAAGCAAATGAAATCCAGATACTTAGTGTGCTGGGCGGCGGATCCGGGTAAAATACTAAGAATTACGCCAAATACATGATTTTATTCTTCGTTTGCCTCCGATGCACATTTTTCGCCTGCGATTTGGGTTTTTCTGACGTTTTCATTAAAGTCTGAGCCCAAAAACCTCCGATCCGGGATCCGGGATCAGCGGGAATTGCCAAAAGTCGGTTGCTAGCAGGACTGCAGCGTCATGGAGACGGACAGTTTAATGGCAGCGGGAGCTGTTTGGTGATTTTGAGAATATTTGGGGAAATGAAGTTATTTTGGGATTTTATTAATAGGCGGATTATGCGATTATCTCGTTATCTCTGCTAGAAATCAGATTTTTTTTATAGAAAAGTTTCTGTTTTTAGGACGAGTGGTTGGACCGGTCCCGTTTTGTGGACGGCTCGGGTCTGGCAGGGGCAGCGGGGGGCTGGCAGGGGCAGATCCGGTGACTCCCTGTGAGGGGAAACCTGATCCTTTGGCCCCGAGGTGTTCCTGAGGGCCCCGGCATACATCGTCTGGGCGCTCCTGGCCGTGGTGCTTTGTGAGGAGGGGTAATAAGGGCATTGAATTATACCGGACCGTTCTCTACACCTCTAGGACATGAAGATTGGGGTCACCTGCTGCGGCCTCAGCCGGTGCCTTCTTCACCAATGATGGGAAAGCCCGAAGTCGCCGCTTTCTGTGCAGGAGTTTTACTTGCAATTCCCCATCCAGCCACTGGGTGTCTGCAGAACAAAGTATTTACACCCCGACCAGATCCTTTCCATGCTTTTTCTGAGCGACTGCTTGTTGGACGATGCGCTGAGCTTCTGGGGTGGTTTATACATGTCGGACCTTGGGCTTATTGGAAGCTCTTTGACGAATTATTATTATTTATATATAGCCCGTCATACTCCGCAGCGCTGTACAATGGTTTTATTATTTATATAATCGCCGTCATACTCCGCAGCCGCTGCCTGTACAATGGTGTTTATTTTATTTATATATCGCCGTCATACTTCCGCGCTGCTACAATGTGTGTTTATTATTATATATATCGCCGTATACTCCGTCAGCGCTGTACAATGTGGTTATTATTTTTTATATCGCCTGTCATACTCCGCAGCGCTGACAATGTGTTGTTATTTATTATTATTTATATATCGACCGTCATACTCGCGCAGCCTGTACTATGTGTGTTTATTATTTATTTTTATATATCGCTCGTCATTGGTTACCCCCGTCCCCCGCAGCCGCTTTTACAATGGGTGTTATTATTATTTATATATCGCCGTTCATACTCGCGAGCGCTGAACAATGTGTGTATTATTATTTATATATCGCCGTCATACTCCGCAGCGCTGTACAATGTGTGTTATTATTATTTATATATCGCCGTCATACTCCGCAGCGCTGTACAATGTGTTTTATTTTATATATCGCCGTCATACTCCGCAGCGCTGTACAATGTGTTATTATTATTTATATATCGCCGTCATACTCCACAGCGCTGTACAATGTGTTATTATTATTTATATATCGCCGTCATACTCCGCAGCCCCCCTCCCTGACACGTCCTGTTTGCAGACGAGGAGCACAAAAGTCTCCTTTCATCGCGTTGAGGTAATAGCGGCGAATGCACTAATGGGAAGGCGCTGATTGGGACGCGCCGGGTGATAATAATCGGGCCAAGGCAGCTGCGCCAGGAACGAGTGAACCGACCAAACCTGACGCCCTTCCTCCCGGCACCGAGATCCGGACCCCCGCAATATGGAAATATTGTTTCCCTAAAACAACCCGACGCCATATCCGTTATATCCGGATCGCGATCCACCGGGGATCTACCCATCCCACCGACTCGAGATGGAAACCCCCAGAAGATTTCGGCTGACAGCCAGGGGGGGGTGATAAGACCCGGTGCTCGTATCCCCCAAACCCAACCTCATTTACTTCACACAAATTGTTTCATTTCCCTGACGCCCCGGAGACGGCAGAACAACCGCCGGAAACAAACCAGCAACATTCACAGGATTTATAGCATTTTCACCCAGAACCTGCCGGCAGATCGGCCCCCAGCGGCCCCCGTCTAGTCGCCCGTTAAAGACTCAAACCTTAATCAGTCGTTGGTCTCGTCTTAGATTCAGGAGCCGGATGTCTATCCCATGCATGTTTAATACCCTCACTGTATTACCCTCTACCACTTCTGCTGGGAGGCTGTTCCACTTATCTACCACCCCCTCAGTAAAGTTAAACTTCCTTTCGTTCCATCTCTGTCCCTCTAGTGTTAGATTTTGGCTTCTTGTAACTTTTCTCGTCCTTTGAAATAAATTCCCTCCTGTACTTTATGTATTAAAATCTCTCTCTCCCCCATCGCCCCCCAAGCCGGACATATTGAGACCCTTCAGTCTTTTCTGATCACTTTTATCCTGCAGACCGCTCCACGTTGTAGTCGCCTCCTCTGAACTCTCTCCAGAAGGTCACAGATGGGGTCTCCAGCACTGTAGCCACTACTCTATGAGATCTGACCAGAGATTTGTAAAGGGGCAGAACCCTCTCCCTCTTCTTGCCACTAATGCCCCTCGCTGTACACCCAGCCATAGCTATGGGTACATTAACCCTTCACATAGCTATTGGGGCTCTCATTATAAACGGACGTCTCTCATTAATCACAAAAAGCCCCAAAGATCACACAGAACCCCAAAAACGACACCCGAGGGGCCGGAGCCGGACGGAGACGCTTTGTACGTACCGACCACGGTGAGCAGCATATTATCCAGCAGCAGCGCGATGTAAACGATGAGCAGGATTAACCGGCGCGACTCTCTGCCCTCCCGGAGCCACCGGAAGACCCTCAGCTCGGAGACCGACATGGCGATGACACAGACCCTGCAAACACAAGGAGAGGGGCCGTCAGCAGGACCCCCAAAACTATCAGAGACCCTAAATCATCCACCCCTGACTGAGACCGGGGTAAAACCCTGAGAATCAGCCAATTCGCCCCGAGACTGGGGCAATAACCCTGAGAATCTGCCCTTCACCCCGAGACTGGGGTAAAAACCCTGAGAATCTGCCCTTCACCCCGAGACTGGGGTAAAAACCCTGAGAATCTGCCCTTCACCCCGAGACTGGGGTAAAAACCCTGAGAATCTGCCCTTCACCCCGAGACTGGGGTAAAAACCCTGAGATTTGGAGGAAACCCTGATAATTTCCATGTCTGCCCCCGGGGTGTCAGGATCGGCTCTAATGTTTCCTGATAATGGGAAGAAATATCTGTTTTTAATATAATTGTCAGATTCTAACGGGATTTTAATTAACGGAGTCGTGCGGGGGGGGGGCAGAGGGATCTTTGCGCATTAAGGTGGCGGCCGCGGCGGCCGAGCGTCACTCGCCACAAATCAGCAGATTATGATTTTTTCTGCTTAAATTGGTTTAACCCTTTGACTGCCTCGGGAATCAGTAGTACCTTCCCTCCTTGATACACAAAGGGTTAAGAGAAGCATCAAATTACGGCAAAGTTCTGAGACTTGAGGGTCTTTTATTTCTCAAAAAACAAGCATTTTTGTATATGGTGGGGTTAACCCTTCACGTGCCGGGGTCTAATTCTGAAAACTCATCGCTCAGTCATCTGTTATTAAGGCTGATGAGGAAATCGCTGATTTCATAAAATTCTCTCTAGTGAAGCATTTTTTGAAGAAAACACAGAAAATAGAGAAATAAACTGAAATGCAAGTTTTGTGCACATATCTGCCCCGCACATCACATCATCGGGGACAGAAAGCATAAATTAGGTTAAATGCGGATCCTGGGAATATAGGACAAGTGGAGTTTGAATATTTTCGGCTGGAGGCTCCGAGGGGACCTGGCAACGCGTGAAGCTCCCAGTAACACGAGGCATCCAGCAGGGATCCTTATGGCGGGGCAGATACAGGGGTCCTGCTTTGAGATGGGGCAAATAGTGGCACAGGGGTCTCGGCTGCAGATTTGAGATGGGGCAGATAGTGGCACAGGGGTCTCGGCTGCAGATTTGGGATGGGGCAGATGCAGACTCACCTGGGTACCCACAGGCTGATCCTCTGCTCCAGCTGTTGGCTGCAGATGGAGAGACTGAAGAAGACTCAGAGAGACCTAGTGAGAGGGGGAGAGGACCAGAGAGAGGGGAGGGGGGGCAGAGAGAGGGGAGGGGGCAGAGAGAGAGGGGGGGCAGATAGAGAGGGGAGGGGGCAGAGAGAGGGGGGGGCAGATAGAGAGGGGAGGGGGCCCCTCTTACCCAGCTCCTCCTCACGTCACCAGAGATCTCTGTCTGCTGCTCCAGGACTGCTCACCCCCAGCCTGTGATCCCGAAACCACTGAGCGATACGAACGCCGGTTACCACCACCCAACCAGCAGCCGCCCCAGCAAACTCACTCCACTTACTGGAGCTGAACTGGAAACCAGTCCATGCTGCAAAGGGAAAGACTGAGATAAATGGGGCTAAAGCCGGACCCTCAGCAGGGGCCGAGCCAAAGGGCGAGCGCTCCCCAAAATCCCGGCTGCCTCCTGGTGCCCCCTACTGCTGTATTTGGAGCTACAGCCTCTGGGGCATCCTTTCTGCCCCGACACCAGGCGGCTGACGATGGAGGGTATCGGCCGAAACGTGCCGGCGTAAGGGGGGATCAAGCACTGGCGCTCCTCCAACCGACTCACCTCTTAATAGGGTAATAACTGCGAGGGGCAACACACAGGCAACGTGGGGGCAAGCTGGTGATATTTACGTGTGCTGTAAGGATATATATGACACACGGGTCCTTTGTTACGCGTTATCATGTAATCTGCGCTGTCACATACAGAGTCGGAAAAAAGTATTTGTCTGAATCTAATAAAGAAAATTGATCAGATATAAACCAGCTGCACGAAAACTAATATTAATTTATGAGATTTCAGTCCAGCCGGCAGTGTGAACGCCGCTTCTGCGGGATGGAAATTACTCACCAATAGAAAAGCTACAGATCCAGCGAAGCCCGCAGAATATGTCAAATAAGAGAAATTCAATCCTTTTGTAAAAGTAGCATATTATATATACCGTATAAACAAGAGATGGTTGGTTTCAAGTTTTTCTATCGTTTCATAAAACATATGAAAAGATAGAAAAACATCCAGAGAACCCGGTTCTAAACCAAGCAGGTAGATCTGGTTTGGGATGGTGGTCAGGGCAGGCAGATCTGGTTTGGGATGGTGGTCAGGGCA
>VKOC01033136.1:0-16651 GCA_009364415.1 Spea multiplicata | reverse complement strand
TATATGTGTATACATGTGTGTGTTTGTAAGCTGGTGTGTGTGTGGGCAGTGTGTGTGTGTAATGGGCAGTGTATGTATTTGTATGTTTGTCAGCTGGTGTGTGTGTAGGCAGTCAAGTGTAAGGGCAGTGTATGTGTATAAGCATATTAATAGACAGGTGTGTGTAAGGGCAGTGTATGTGTATATGCGTGTTAATGGGCAGGTGTGCGCAAAGGCAGAATGTATGTGTTTTATGTGTGTTTATGAACAAAAATGTGAGGGGTATACTCACTTTTGTGAGATACTGTACACACACATATACATACATCCGACCTCCCTCCCAGCCCCACATACCTCCCACTGCTTCTGCAGCTTATTATGCGACTTCTCACACACTGTGCGAGCAGCCTTGGTTTGACCATGGGGTCATGTGGCGTCATGTGACCCCCCGATACCCTCCTGTCTCCCCGTGCTGGTTCAAAATTGTTTAGAAAGGACCCTTTCAACCTGGACGGCACTGATCCTGGTCGGAAGGGCCATTTCTAAACAATTTTGAACATGTACAAGGAGACAGGAACAAGAGGTCACACCTGGCCCCGTAGAGGCACAGTCCTTGAAGTTTCGCCAGGGACTATGTCCTATTGATAGTTGTTTATGTAACAGAGTAGGATATTTCTTAGAATAGCTAAAGGACACTAAGATGCACTCATAAATAATGATTTGACACTAAAGCAAGAATGATTATTATATGATTATATATATCAATAGCAGCAACTGATCATGTATAGTTTACATGATCATCCTAGCAAAGGCAGCCCCTCTGCCACCATACCAAACACAGATCATGCTATTGGGAGATCAAGCTTCAATGTGAGCTGCTGGTCAGTTTCCCTGATCCCTCCATCTAGGTCAACAGCTTCCATATCATCAGCAGCTGTTGCAAGGCATCATGTCCCCCTGATAGGCAGAGTGCAAGGATATGATATTATATCCTGAAGATCAACAGCTGCTATAGAGAAGGTGACCTGGGGTGCTGCCCTGGGGTGCTGCCCTGGGTTAAGCCTGGGGCAGCACAGAAGATAAATAAGTTATGTAATGTTTATGTAATTATTAATTATGTATTTTTATGTTTATGTAATTATAATAAACATTATGTAAAGCTCATGTAACAAACAATAAAGCGAGCTAAGTCTTGTTATTGTGACATCACTTGAATAAAAACATATTTGAGAGGCTCCATATTGCACTGATAACAATGCAAAAAATAAAAATAAAAACCCATTGCCCTAGCTCTACATGTAAAAATTATACTCCCCCAACCCGGTTCACTAGCCGTAAACCCATGAAGCCATAACATGTAAGGGATGAATGCGGCCCACTGGGAAATTTAAAAATAGCTATGTAGGGTAGGTCTGTAGTCAGGGGATTTTGCAGAACCTAAATTGGGTCATTGTTCAACAGTGGCACCTATAGTGTAAGAAACATTCAAAGAAAATTGCAACAAAGAATTGCAACACCCACATATGGTGAAAATGGCTCTGGGCCGTAAGTTACCAAAAACCCCTGGGCCTGAAGGGGTTAAAATGTTTTTGTTTGTTAGTTTCTCGGGCAGAAAACACTGTGTAATCTGTACAGTTGCCTAAGTGTATCAAGTCATAAAACATGGTTGTAATGTCTTCTGCTCTCCTTAATGAATACTTTTTTAAAATATATTTTCTATGTTTTCCACTGGATAATTCTATTTGCTACTTGTTAGGGTGGAAGGGAACATGGCGCTATGGCAGAAATCATCTTACTGAACAATAATAACACAATTAAAGAGTCAATATTCCAGGGAAAATAAGTAAAATGATAAATGATAAAGCCTTAATCTATATTTAGATTGGATTAAAATGTCAGACATATTTGTTAATTTGGTGACTAGAATAGATGTGGCGTATCTTCAGGAAAAGCATCCAAGATAATAAAGAAGTGCTTTACCAGCACATTAAAAGCCATCTCTGTAAATACATTTTCTATATGTATAAAATATGTTCAAAACAGTATTTCATGTATATCAATCCTTTAAAATGCATACATTTTGTAAATGCTTGCAGTAAAGGCTGTGCACTGTCATTTTGCAAAAATGAAGCTTCTGAATATGTTCCAAATGAAATTAGAGCGCATTTCAATGTGCATTTCAAATGTGCTCCTTGCTTGTAATCAAATTTCAATGCATTAAAAGTTAGCAATTCTTTAAACCACGGAGATGGTGTCCATTTGCAACATGCCCGCCATCTTGTCTTTATACTCACTCTTGCACAGCAGGCAGCTATCCAGATTAACAAACTGAAAGTATACTTCATCTCAGAGGAAAGTGAGCTAGCTAAGGCAGCAAAAAAAACATTCAGGCAGGTGGTATCTGTTACACACACAAAACAGTGGGAATTTTAGACTTAAATGTCTTGCATGACATTTTCTATTAATCATATTTTAGATAACAAGAAGCCATACACAGATAATTCATTCGCATGCTGTAGGGAGACATAGAGAGAAGGAAGTCTTGCTTTACAGAAAAGAAAATGTAGCCAAACAGTCAGCCAGAAGACTTACATATATATATATAAATTAAAAAGCCAGCCATGGATATATACCGGTATATATAAAAAAATGAGTTTATCATAAAGTGGCAAAGCAAATGCCTCTCTGGTGTTACTATATTTTTCTTGCCTGTCTATAATAATTATTCTTGTACTATTATTATGTTTGTTGAAACTCTATGTGACATATTTGCTATGTAATAACAAAGAAACACATTAATATTACCATGTACATTACATATAAGGCAGATTGGATGATTTAGATGGACACGTATTAAGTAGAATAATATTTTCTATCAAAAAATCTAAGTAATGAGTGCACAAGATTGGAACTCAATAGCAAAGTCTAACAGAAACTCTGATTAATACAGTTTACTCCATTGGGAGTAGGGAGTACAACATTTTAATCTGTACACTTCTCTTAAGGAAACAATAAAATTAACATATTCTCGGGTATTTTCCATATGAGTTCCTCATATCATTTACAATACTAATGGGATGCCAGGACACTCGGAAGAAACAGGAAGGTATAAATCCTCCTTTTTTTATTATTTTATTGGCACACTTTTAGCTGTCTTTGTTGCTGTTCACTTTTAAATCACTAAAACGGGGCTAACATGAGCGCATTCAGAAAAAGTTTAGTTTGAGCCATAAGGCTCAATTCAACTTATACGGCCTCATGAAGACTATCCCTGGCATGTTTTTCCTGCACAAAAGGCAAAACTGAGCCTGCATTGTGCATATTTCAATTAGTGAGGTGGATGGTGCTGCAAGGGGAACAGGGTGCAAGACTAAGGTAGTGAAAATAAACGTTTACTCTTCACATCAAACGCTACAATTTAAATATTTTTAAAATCCTAATGGTAGCCAGATAATTTCTCTTTGTGTGATCCTGTTCCATGAGGAGAGAAAATAATTATAATAACTGCTTTACAAGCATAAGAACGTTAAAATGGTGAGCCCATTGCCAAGAATATTCACCCGGGGATCTTGTTATCACATTGTTTATCTCAATGGGGGAAACTGTTACTGATATTTTTCAATATGTGAGAAATCAGGCCGTATGTCTGCTATGGATGAAATTTAGGATTACAATGTGGTATGCGAAAAATGTCATCAAACAGCCTATGAAGCAGTGGCAAAATTTTACCCAATGTTTTTTTGTTTTGGGTTTTTTTGCAACTTATAGGGCAATAAGTGCAAGTAGCGTTTTGCTATTTCAAAACTATTTTTTTCTGTGCTCCCTCATGTGTGATTTGAAGCATCTTTGAAGCTGACCAATGCAATTTACTCCTTCAGATGCTGGTATTTTAACCCTGTCCATGCACATTTTTTTACACGAATTGTAATTCAGGTAGAAATTTATAGTTCCCGGTATACGTCAATGTCAAACAACACCCCAATATGTGTTCAGCAACTGCTCCTGAGTACAGTGATACCCCCAAGCACGTCATTGGTCATTAACTGTTTTTGCGCAATGTCCCTGGCACGTCATTGGTTGTTAAGGGGTTTATATATATTAAATTGAGAAGGCATACATAGCTGGTCTGTTCCTAAAGACCTCCAAATCGTATTTTCATTTTGGTAATTTTATACAAACTCTACTGTGTTTCACTATATGCAAATTGATGCAAGAATTATTTAGTTAACAGAAAGCATTAGAGAAACTGACACAATCACATGTATGCTAGTCAAATGTACGTATGTAATTGGCAGCTGCTACTTCCATTGAGACAATAGGCACTCATTTCTTTCATAAAAGGCAGTTTTTTAGGCAAGGCAGTAAGCCTCGTTTTCTAACTTTAGCAAGGAAAAATCCCTGCCCTGGTTTACATGCAGTAAAATGCACTGAAATCTATCCAAAATGAAAAAAAGAACAATCCCAAATAGACGCTGACTAAAGAGCATTCTTATTTCATATACAATGGTAATACAAAGGCTTCACAATTCCAGCTCTTACTGTACAATCTTAGCTCTCTGATTATAGCGTAAGCCTTAGGGACAACAAAAGAGGGCTGAAAAAATGGACGACATCCCAAAAAGGGAATACTCCTACAAATAAAAAAATAGGAAAATAAAATGCTGCATTTGATTAATTAACACTTAAAAATTGCTACTTAGATGCCGCATATGTCAGCATCAAGGCTTCTGTAGTATTAAAAAATGAAGAGGCATGTGAGATAATTCATTATCGCTTCTGTGCATTGACCCTAAATCCTTGCTATAAATAAAAAGACATTTACATGTGTCTAGTAGGAATCAGCAACACTATTTATCACTGCAGATCCAGCAAAGGAATTATTTTTCCTTTAGGAAGTAACTTGTATAGGCAAATTCAATTTCCCACATCAGCTATGTTCTTTCTGCAGTCAAAGAAAGATGAGTCTACTTGTACAAACAGCCCAGGTATTATACCCCTATTGTTAGGGAAGCATTTTCAGTGGTTTGCTTTCCCAGGCAAACAAACATGAGCGCACACCTACCCACAAGAGTTTGGAGAGCCAGTGTGGCCTTGGAAGTGGCTGAATTTCTTCTTCCCCTCAGTTAGCTGTGTGTATTTACAAGTGATGATCCACCCCTCCAGAGGGTGCAGATTTCTCAAGCCAGGCTCAGGTACCCCACAACAAGAGTCTTGCACACTTTTAATGTGTGTTACCAAGGAAAAACCTTCAAATAAATCCTTAGGAGATACTGTCAAAGTAGTAGGCACCACTCCAACTTCAAAAGACACAATGGGAAATGCAGTATATGTGTTCTCTTTTACTTAAATAATAAATCACAGCCATACACATATCTGTTAACTGAATGCCTGCAAGTTAAGTGTATCAGAAGGCACTGTGACAGCAAAGACAAATAACTGAAAAGGAAAAAAGTGTGGACTATAAAAACCAGCATTGCCGATTCATATACAGCAGCTGGCCGACTTGCTCAATACATTCCTAATCAAAGTGATTTCTCCTCCTCTAGAATGCTGTATTCGGCGTAGAAATGTTCTTTTGATTAGCAAGACATAGAGTTAAGCAAGGGGAAGTATTTTAGGCTGCTTTATGCTTTGGGGCCTTGCTGCAAACTCTGATCCTAAACCTGTCAGAACAAGACTTCAATACATAAAGGATTCAACATCACTTTCAGAATCTCTTAACGGCAGTAAATTTTATTGGCTTTTATGCTATCTTACATTTTTATATATAAAGGCACTGTCTCTGTCATACAGTAAAAAACACTGGCTTGTTCTTATGTTTGTACTAAGAAAATAATAATAAAAACTTGGATATGTAATGAAGTGTTCATGTATTAAGGCTGAAGGGGTTCATGTCTAATTAAAACAAATTAATTTAAATCTTGTTTCAATCATGCCATCACACAATGTGATAACCACTATTGATGAGCTACGTTTACATTTGTTTCCATTAAAAAAATACACCCACATACACCGATCAGCCGTAACATTATGACCACCGACAGGTGAAGTGAATTTTTGTCCAATTTTGGTGTGTTAACCACACCTTTATTAAAGTGAGTAACACACCAAAATTTGACAGTAAAGACAGAAAAATTCAAATGCAATAACCATATTAATATATATATATATATATTTTTTTGGTCTAATTTTGGTGTGTTACTTTTTTTCATAAAAGTTTTGTGTGTGTTGTTAAAGCGTTGAAAGGTGCATTTTTCGGTTCGGCCAGGGTGAATGCTGAATTTTGTGTGTTGCTTCGGTCCAGATATTTCATTCGGTGCATCCTTAACTTGTAAGCAGACTTATAGAAGTGGGTCTTGAGGGATTGTTTGAAGGAATGAAGGCACAGAGAATGACAGATAGGCCTGGGGAGAACATTCCAGAGGATAGGGGCAGCCCTTGAGAAATCTTGTAAGCTTTCATGAGAGCTAGAAATCAAAGGAGAGGATAGAAGGAGATCATTGGATGAGCGGAGAGACCGGTTAGGAGTGTATTTAGAGATGAGTGAGGAAATGTAGGAACCGCTGTGAAGGGCTTTGAAAGTAAGGTAGCCAGTGAAGAGACTGACAGAGGGGAGGGGTGTTAGTGAAGTGATGGGAGAGGAAGATAAGTCTGGCAGCAGCATTCATGGTGGATTGTAGAGGGGTGAGATGGTTAAAAGGAGACCTGCTAAGACAGAATTACAATAATCAAGGCCTGGAGATAATAAGGACATGGACAAGAGCCTTATTGGCATGTGTGAGGAATGTGGGCAATGTTTTTAAGAAGGAGACGGCAGTTATTAGAGACGGACTGAATGTGGGGGGTGAATGAAAGGGTGGCACCAAGACAGCAGGCATGAGGAGACGGGGAGATGATAGCACCCTTAGCATTGAGGGAAACTGATGGGGGAATCTTAGCGTTGAGGGGAGGGAAGATGAGAAGTTCAGTTTTGGAGAGATTGAGTTTCAGGAAACATGCAGACATCCAGGTAGAGACAGAGGCGAGACAGTTAGTTACAGGATATGATACGTATTAAATAAATACAGAGTCCCGGCTGACAGGTTGGAATACTGACAGCTGTGCATTACCTTGCAAACCTAAGCCATGCTGCCATGTTCTATTTAGAGAGAAGAAGCTTTCTCCTGGCAACTCTTCCAAACAAACCTACATGCTTAGTCTTTTTCTAATTGTACTGTGATAAACATTAATATTTAACATGCTAACTGAGGCCTGTAGAGTCTGAGATGTAACTGCAGTTTCTCTGAGCATTGCATTGCATGGCCAGACCTTGCAATGTATTTGCTGGGACTTCCACTCCTGGGAAGATTGGCAACCATCTTGAATGTTTTCCACTTTTGAATACTCTTTCTCACTGTAGAACGATGGCCTTATGATTGTTATGAAATGGCCTAATAACCCTTCCCAGATAGATCGGAAGCTTCTGTAAGTTCATTGGCATTGTGTTAACACACACACCTGAATGCTCCAGACCAGCAAACTATTCAAAATTCGGCTTTTGTTTATTAATTAATTAAGGACATTTGATTAGCAGCACCAGTATGCTACTTAGCATCTTTATTCCAACGGCAGGAAGGGTGTACTTAGTTTTTTACACATGGTTTCTCCATTGTGGCTTTATTTTTGTTGAAAAAGTCATGACACAATGTAATCTGTGTTGTTTATTCAAGGTTGTATTTACTCAATTTTTAGACCTGCTAAGGAACAGATGTTATTATGTCCTGATATGTAAAACCAAATAATTCATGACTGTATGTGATGTACTCACCTCCAGCCGGCTCCAGCACTGGTTCTGGTGAACTGTGGGATCTGTTTACTTTCCCACCAATGATAGGCTGCATAAGCTGTCGATCAGGGACAGAAAAGTGCTCCCATTGATTTCAATGAAAGTATTTTTCATGACTAAAAGCTTCAAGTAGCCAATCAATGCCATAAATTGTCAGATCAAGTCTAATTCTAGTATAAGTAATAGCAGTATGAAATGGACATTCTGAAGATTAATTTTTCCTTCCTGCACATACACATGCATATGAAGATAATTTTAGACACATTATTCATAAATGTGCAATGCCAAAAGTAAACAAATGCTAGTTAAATATGTTAATGTGGAATGCCTTTTAACCCATATTATGTGGTACATATTTACAGTATATCTAAGATATAATTTGTGTGGTAAGAGTCACACAATGAAGGGGGTCCTTACATTTGTTATTTGTCCATTTTTTCTCTGCTGACAAATTAGTAAAGCAAACATTGTCCCACATATCCCTGCCTTTCAATATTATGACTGGCATCTAACCCATTTAGGAAGCATTTTGGAAATTAATGATTTAGAAATCTATATGTAGTATTATTCAACTAGAACAACCAATGGATTTTAAGACCATTAGCACAGTTTCTGTTTCTGTCATCAATAATATTTATAATAACCCTCAGCCTATACTGCACAGTGATAAATGTCAATCACTATTAAAGTTCACTAAAATCTGCATTGAAGAATCACTTATGAAACCATATTGCAAAATAATCTTGTATCAACTCTAATGGGCACGATGTTAAGAAATATAAACAGATGGAAAACTCTAAAAGTAATTCCATGATATAGGATGTATGTGTTCAGATCAAAAGAGCAATGTGTTTGAAGGGTATTGCTTATACACTGTGTATTCTATCTACTGTCTGCCATTGTTCACATCAATTGCAGTCTGAGATCTCCAATCAATAAAAGGCTTCTCATCAGAGACTACCAACACAAGATCACCTTTCTTTTTTTTTCAAACCACAACATATTAGTCTTGACCTTGTCACCAGGGTCAATAAAAAAGATAAGCTTTCAAAAATAGCAGCAAGGAGTTCACAAAATCTCCCACATCACAAGTTAACTTTATCATGGTCCAACTAGGTAAGCAAATGCTAATAACATACTCAACAATGCCATTACCCTAAAATGTACCCATACAGATCTCTAACTACACAAGGAGCACTTAATCTGCTTTTCAAGTCACAAAGTATGATAGTAACATTAATTAAATATACCACTCAACAAGAGGCCTGCTAGTGTGATTAAAAAGTGGGTACTGACCTAAGCAATTGAAATGAACTGGCCCTTTTATTAGGTACACCAGTTCAATTGTTTGTTAACACAGATAGCTAATCAGCCAGCCACATGGCAGCAATTCAAGGCATTTAGGCATGTAGATGGGGTCAAGACACATTACTTAAGTTCAAACCGAGCATCAGAATAGGGAAGACAGGGAATTTAAGTGACTTTGAACGTGGCATGCTTGAATGCAGCATACCATCTCTGAACAAACAACATGTTTAACCTTGAAGCAGATGGGCTACAGCAGCAGAAAACCACAGGTGACGCTCCTGTCAACTAAGAACAGGAAACTGAGGCTACAATTCGCTCAGGCTCACCAAAATGGACAATGGAAGACAGAAGAACGTTGCCTGGTCTGACGAGTGTCGATTCCAGCTGCAACATTCAGATGGCAGAGTCAGACTTTGGCATAAACAACATAAAAGCATGGATCCATCCTGCCTTGTATCACCGGTTCAGGTTGGTGGTGTAATGATGTGGGGAACATTTTCTTGGCACACTTTGGGCCCCTTAGTTCCAATTGAGCATTTTTTAATGCGGCATTGTTGCTGACCATGACCATGTCCATGTCCATGACCATGTCCATCCATTTATGACCACAGTGTCACCATATTTTATACTTTTTTTAATAGTAAATAATATGATACAATCAAAACAATGACGTCTAAAGAAAGCCCTTCTTGTCTTGAAAAAAACAATATATAACTTGTGTGGGTTCAGTAAACGGGAAAGAAGAAAATTACAGCTAAACATGAGCAGCGCAGAAATGTTAAAATGGCCATTGTCACGAAGGGTACAAAAAAATAAAATCAGCCATTGTCACAAAGGGGTTAAAAGATTGTTTGTTTGTTTTTTGTTTGTTTTTTTTTTAACTTTATTTAACACGGAGGATGTTAAATAAAGTTAAAACTGTGTTTTAATTTAAGTCCCGGGCAGGGGCGCCGAGCGGTCGCTCGTGAAGTTTTCAGCAACCGCTCGGCGCCCCTCACTCTATGTGACTCCGAAGACGGACACCTTCCACTCCCACCGAATGCCTCAACAAGGTAAGTAAGGATAATGAGAAGTTGGGAGAGGGGGTGGATAGTGAGAAGGTGTGGGGGGCAGTGAGAAGGGGTAGAGGGGGTAGATAGCGACAAGGGGCAGAGGGGGAAGGCAGCGAGAAGGGGCAGAGGTGGTAGATAGCGAAAGGGGCAGAGGGGGAGGCAGCGAGAAGGGGCAGAGGTGGTAGATAGCAGAGAAGGGGCAGAGGGGGGGAGATTTTTTCCTTCCTTTTTTTTTGGGGGGGTGGGGAGCGCCAGAACACTTAAGGCTGGCTCTAGCCCAGGTATGGATTTAACTTTGCATAGTGCAAGGCAAACTCTGCTCTTCTTGCAAGAGAAATCTGGCAGGCTTGTTGGTAACAATGTGTGTTATTCCTGATTGTTAACAGTTTCATCTTACGTCAACTAGTCAACAAAATTAACTCCATGGCCAGGTTTATATAGGCAAACTTGGACTAACATTGTCAAATCAGTCATTTTATGTTTTGTTATGAATACCAATAACTTTCTAGTAGAACATATTCTTAAGTGCCATCTAGGTAAATCTATTTTCCATTCAGTGAACAAAAACTCCATACTATAAAACACCTTCACATCCTGCATTTACTAACTATAGCAGGGGCATCCAACATGCGGCCCGCCGGGCCTCGAGGTGCGGCCCGCGTGAGATCGGCAGCCAGTACAACCAGGATCACAAGAGCCCTGCTTACCTGTGGGAAGGTTTTTTGTACTGCACAGGGGAAGCGGAACCTAGAAGAGTCACGTGAATGTACGTGACATCACATGACTCTGCTCCATTCCTGCTTCCTCTGTGCAGTACAAGAGGAGTTGCTCGCACTGAATGCGAACAACCCAGAGGGAGGCCGCGACCCCTGTGAGAGAGCTACAGTGCAGGTAAGGGGGTGGGGGAGGGTGTTTGACTGAATATGCACGATTGAGGGAATTAATCTGTGAATGAATGAGTATATGAATGAATGAGTGTGTGTGTGTGGGATAGCATGGATGTGTAAGTGGGGGGAACATGGCACAGGGCAGCATCAATACACAAGGGGGGCAGCTAGCCAGGTTTCAGCATCTACTGGCTGACTTGGTATGATAGGAGTGTGATTGCTAACAGAAATCACAGTCCTATCATGCCTAGGTTCCAGCATTTACTGGTTGCCTGGGTATGATAGGAGTGTGATTGCTGTTAGCAATCACACTCCTATCATGTCAAGCCATATAGTTGAATTTTTTTGTCCAATTTTGATGTGTTACTTACTTTTAATAAAAGTGTGGTTAACACACAAAAATTGGTCACAAAATACAATAACAATATTCATTTATATATGATTGTTGACAGCAATCACACTCCTATCATGCCCAGCCATCCAGTACATGCTAGAATCTGGGTATGCCTGAGATTGCTGTTAACAATAATAATATTACATTTTTTGTACAATTTTGGTGTGTAACTTACTTTTATTAAAAGTATGGGATTTTTAAAATTATTTTTAAAGGTGGGGGGTCATTTTCACTTCGGCTACGTGAACCCTGAATTTTCGGTTTCGGTCCAAAATTTTCATTTCGGTGCATCCCTAGAATAAATAGAACTATTTAATCTTTACTTATCCAGAATCCTGAATTTGTAGTCACAAAACTTTCTAGGCCCAGAAATCAGCGAGAGGAAAAGTAAAGGTTTGTGTCATTTACTTTATTTTTATCTGCATATCTTATTAACGGGTATATTTTCTCACAGTGAAAAATGAGTGTGGCCCTCGCACGTATACAATTCTGATGAAGTGGCCCACTGCAGACACCCCTGATCTATAGCAAACCCAACCCTGGCACTAATACTGTCATTTTTAGTTCAGTTTACCTCCTTCCTAACTCTCTTCACACTTGTTGGGCTGGGTCAGCTGTGTAACTATTCTGCATTTTTGATTAAAGTGTTTTAATGGCATGATTGCAACAGCAAAGTTGCAGGTAGAACTATTAAAAGATGACTATGACAAATACAGACTTGGACATAGCTTTATGAGGTCTGCACAACTAACATGCATTACTGATAACTGATATGGGGGTCAGCATTAACAGAAAATCGATTGCTTCATCTGTGCATAACATATTAAAATCCACAGTCATAAACAGGGGAAAATCCCTTACATTCTACTAAGTTCAAGAGAAAAACATAACAGCCTATATAAACATGTTGCCTGTGGTCACAATCTAAAAATGCATCAGTGGAAATAATGTAAAAACATTTCTTCCAAAATGAGTAATAGCAATGCTAAACTTTATTTTCTCTGTACTGCCTTGGAGTCACATAATTTCTGCAACTAAAGATACAGCAGAAAGCAGTAATATAAAAACTGATCAAGGATTTCTTCGTGCAACAACTGGGAGACAATGCAGTGTGTATAGACCTGCGAAAGGCCATGTAATGCAAACATATCCTGCTGTTGACAGTCCTGGTAAATGTCCTGCTTACTGGGACATTTGTTTGCACATATCAGGCACCAGTGCGGGAGCTGAAGTCACGCTGATAGGTCTAGGAGAGATCACATTTTTTTTCCAATAAATATAAGAAAATATTTCAATATAAATCAAACACAATGTAAACTAAACTAAAATAGGGCTAATTGAATTTCACTAGGGCTAATTGAATTTCACTGCATGATTATTCAGTTTTGGAATAAAAATAATTCCGGGCACTTTAAGGCCAGGAGTCCTCTAATGGATACATGTTCCAACATGTTAAATTGCTATAACCTGATGTAAAGGTGGTGGAATCGAGCCAAGGGTTTAAATGGAGGCATAGTCTCCCCTGGCTATTGGCTGACGAAAGTAGTGTAGCAGGAATCGGTTACAATGCAGTGTTAAAAAAATGATTTTTTTTAATGTTTAGCCCTAGTTTTTAATGTTGTATTCCTCATAAATAGTGTTTTATAAATATATATATAATAGTCTAATAGGACTAATATATATAATAATATAATAGGACTAATAGTCCTTGTCCTTAATAACTTAAGTTATATTTCTAGCAGCTCCTCTGTAAATAGCTAAAATTGTGAATGTATTGTGCTGGCTTTACATCGATTTTGGTTCCCAATACGCTTCCCAAAAGTTCAAATGTAATCAAATTTAGCTAGTTTTCCCCACTGTTATTTCATTTTTTTCTTTCCTTTGGTTTCTTTTCAGTTGACTACTTTGCGCTTTGTCAGCTGAACAGATTTCAATTTACTTAGCTGTCTCGAAGGGCTTATACGTAAACTCTCTCTCATCTCTTTGCTCAGATCAATAACCAATTACAGTTAAAAGATACAACTTTCCTGCCAAAATCATACTTATTGTCTCTCATTCCTAATGAAGCATAAACTGAAATTGTTAATTATGGAATAAAGTGGTTCAGAAAAAAGTCCAAACATAGCAAATATACAATTGATTTATTCAGTTTGATTAACCAATCAAGTTTAATTCACCTTTGGTGAGCAACCCTCTTTGTGACATTTGATTATAAATCCTTTTGATGGACTATTAGACAAAGTTGAATTTGGAATGCGATCTATTTTTGCTCCTGGACATGAACCATGAGCAATATGAGAAACTATTTGAATTAGTTTATTTTATTATTTAGACCTCTAAAAAAATGTTTTGTGGAAGTTGTAGGACTAGTTTGGAGTCATGGCTCTAGAAGTAAGGAAGAGCATACTGGTATTAGAGTACCAATACTCTGTAGAGGAAAGATCGATGCATATCTCTGTGGAGTATATGTAGTAAAAGACGTGAAAGTCCAGAACTGAAGAGGAGCAAACTGGAAGAGGTTTTGACTCAGTAGACAAGAAAACGGTTAATATCCATAAAGCAATCAGAAGCTAACAGGCACAAGTAAGTAAACAGCTATGGCAGAACTAAGCACTGACTAGTAGACCTCATAGCTGCAGAGGAAGTAAGAGTGCCTGACAATTCTGCACACACCTGCAGGGGCACATATATTTCACCTTGTACAACCATAGTGCCTTTCTGTGGCTTAAACTGAAAGCTTAAGCTAAAGAATTGTTAGTACTTAGAAATAAAAATCAATTTAAGCTTATTTATGGCAATAACATTTCATTGACCAGAGTGGGTGGTTAAGACCAAGGAGTCAGTGTGTGTCTAGTAGACTTACGAAAGCTATACAATTCTTAACATTTAATAATGTGCATTTTTGAAATATAAGATGAAATTTATTTTTTTTATGTTTTTAGGTAATACCAGTTTTAAATTAAATAAAAAGTATAATGGGAGTTGTCTTAAAAGAACGGATTAAAATACCCTAAAATGGTGTGTTGTAATCAATTTTCAAACCGCTACCTAATAAAGTATATTCTTA
Organism: Spea multiplicata; assembly: GCA_009364415.1. Classification (NCBI taxonomy): domain Eukaryota; kingdom Metazoa; phylum Chordata; class Amphibia; order Anura; family Pelobatidae; genus Spea; species Spea multiplicata. The sequence continues at coordinate 2,139 of VKOC01033136.1, read as the reverse complement.
GGTGACGCTTAAGACAATATAGCTCTGAGTGTATTCTTTTTCTCCTTTTATATTCTGTTGTGTAGCAATCTTGCATATAACCACTACAGTTTCTAAGTATATCATGTCTGGACTTTGTGCCCCTGTAATGGGCTACGTAGTCCCTTCCACATTACTAGGTCATTCAGGGGTTTGCTCCTTAAAGATTAAAAACTGCCAATTATCTCCTGAAACCCAATAGGTGGAAAGCCTAACAAGCTGTGCCATAAAATTCCTATATACTTAATACTTATGCATTCTATATGTAGCTGCCTGATTTCATCCTATTTGTTCCCTTTTTTCAATGCTGACAATTTCTTTTGTGCAAGAACATTTCAAGATTCTATTACTTATATTTAACACATTTAACATTCAAGACAGAAGTGATAAGCAAATCTCTAAATTTAGAATGGGGCTTCCAACTGCTTTGTGAACAGTTCTTACATCTGTTAATTTGATAATGTCACAATGCCGTGAAACTGAAGTAAAACTGAACTACTTTAGTAATGTTACAAAAACACGCTGGCCATTATACAATACAGCTAAATAAGTCCCCATGGCTCTCTCCTTCCAACTTCAGCAACATTAAAATGCAGACAGTGCAATACATGAAAAGGAAGGTAATCTCTCAACTGTATTTCTTTCCTTGTATAAAATATATTGAAAAAGAGAATAAAGATATAAGGCAGATTTAATCAGTTAGCTGATATTGCTTGTGATATATATGTTTGTATTTGAAAACGATACTGACTTGTGTGGGTCAAAGTCAATATTTGCAATGTCTAGCACTGATAATTGCATTTGCGTACCCTTTACAAATTAAAGAAAATTTTTCCAATGCATCATTCCTGGAAAACTGTGTTTGTGCATTTTCAGCATGTAATATTGCCAATGTGTATGATCATGATCACTGCTGCCTCTTAAGTTTTCCATAACAATCCTATTATTTTTTTAATATTATATTTATTTCTTTATGGATCTGTCTGAGCTTACAATATGACATCATATCCCAGGATTCAACATTAATCGATGGCAGCACTGCAAGACAACGGGGCGTCCAATTTCATCAATGAAACCCAGGGATATGATGTCATATTCCAGTGCTCAGCATTAATCTCTAGCGGCATCACAGGCCTTGCGTGTCACTGCTACCTTGCAATGCTGCTGGCTAATAATACTGAGCAGCAGGATTTATGATCTCTCCATCCGGTCCTGTTCCTTTAGTGGCGGGCAGATTAGTCCTCCGCAGAGGAGGCAGCCCAAACTGATCTGGCGCCTACCTTGTTTATAGGTAGCACCAGCCCTGACTACAAAAATGTTCTGCCAAGTCACATGTGTCTATACGTCATGTCATAAGCTTTACCCATGTGTATCTGTCTGAAGCCTTAGTTGATTTTTAATTTTTTTTACAATTGGATATAAATTTTTTTTTTATTAATGTCAATTATGAGGTAAAGGAAACAATTACAATCAACACAAACTTTGTTACAGCATTACAAATCTACCGTATTTGCTCGATTATAAGACAGGGTTTTTTCCAGAGCAAATGCTCTGAAAAATACCCCTCGTCTTATAATCGGGGTTGTCTTATAATCAGACCTCAACTAGGACAGGGATGCAAGGGACCTGGGTCCTCCTGTCTCCCCGCCCCCACTTACCGCTACTTCTGAGTCCCCGGTGCTTAGTTCCCCGTGATCTCTGACAGCCGGGGAAGGTCGGCGCGATTCGCGTAGACAACTTCCGCTGCAGCCGGGGGGAGGTGCTTTTAGCAGCGGGGGTTGTCTGCGTCCATCGCAGACCTTCCCCAGCTGTCAGAGATCACGCTCTACACGCTGCCCGGACTATGCTCCGGGGACTCAGAAGCTCCGGTAAGTTTGGAGGATGGAGGGGGAGGGAGTGTTAAATGGGGGGACATAAGGCAATTCTGGAGGCAGAATAGGGGGTCAAAAGGCATATCATGGGGCACAGTGACATTTAGAGGGTTAAAAGGCATATCATGGGGCACAGGGCCATATATGGGGTATAAGGCATTTCTGGGGCAGAGTGGCAAGCCTGGGGGCAGATGTGCATAACTGGGGGGGCAGGTTGAAAAAAAAAAGGAAATAAAAACAAAATATTTTT
>VKOC01033135.1:0-20494 GCA_009364415.1 Spea multiplicata | reverse complement strand
GTTTATGCCTCTGCTAAGCTGACGCTGCAACTGCGGTTACGGACAAGATAAACCGGCGTCAGCACACTTATGTCTCTAATGCTCGTCCCTTGTAGCCAATAACAATACTGCAAATGTAGATTTACTAATTTCAATAGCGCAGTTGTCTTCCCAATCATGTTTTGCTATGTTGAATAACATGCTTCTGCCATCCCGACTGTATGTGTATATGTTAGCATGTGTGTAAGTAAGTATGTTACTATGTGTGTGTGTAATTATGATACTGCGTGTTTTCATATGTTACTGTATGTATGTGTATGTGTGGGTAAGTATGCTGGTATTTATGTGTGTACGATGTTAGCGTGTGTGTTTGTTACAGTATGGTGTTAGTATACATGCATGTTAGTTACAGGGGGCACTGAAGAAATACAGCGCCCGGCCTTGTCCCTGTTTTCATAAGCTGTGTTTTGAGGAGGATCTAAAGACTAACAATGTATGGGTAACGTTCACCTTTATCAGCAAACTCTCCTTGTGACGTGTCTGCAAACAGTCCTAAATTTCCCATGACAGTCCTAAGTATCCTGCCTATGGCACGGCTGTCGGCCTGGGAAATATCCTGTTTATTGGGCAGCTTAGTATGGACAGTGCACCGCATCCTAGAAAAGGTAAAGCCCATTAAAAGACCGTCACAGCTTAGTCTGCATAATGCGTGTGTGTGGCATGATGTGACATCAGGATGACTGACACATGTAACCGAAGATGCATGCGATGTGTCCCAGGGTGGAATGATGATGTGACAAAATGATGGGAAATCGTGGAATCGCCCAATGAGAAAATACAATTTTTCCGCCCAATGAGAGCTGTCGTCTGTAGTGGGCCATAGGGTGCCTCTATAAGGTCCTGCTTACACTGGTTACATATCATCCACGCAAACCCCTGGCGCTCAGATTCAATTGTATTAGTGAGCTTGCCCTGTGACATTTAGCCTTGCCGTCTGCTTTGTGTGTGCATTAACTCCGAAAGGTTGAGTCATGCCTTCACATGAAATTTGCCCTTTTCCTGACAAATAGGAAAAAAAGGAAGACGAGCCAGTGACTGGAGGAGATGTCTGACATTTTGCAGCAGTTGTGTCGGGGAGAATACGTATAAAGGCGCGTTTATGGTCCAGCGAATCTCTTTTCTTTTAAGTGGCTTCAAGAACTGTACTTTTATAGAATTATTACGGTCGTACCCCAAGTTTAATTAAAAATCAGGTAATGTCGTCAGAGCCAAACTTGAGCAATGTAAAGGTAGTTCAGGCATTGGTGAAATAGTCCAATTATTTTCAAACCAAATATTCTCCAGAACAAGAACATATATATATATATATTTACACACTCACTGGCCACTTTATTAGGTACACTTTGCTAGTACTGGGTTGGACGCCATTTTGCCTTCAGAACTGCCTTCATTCATTCATTCAATGTCCTAACATTCGTCAGAGATGTTAGTCCATATGGACATGATGGCATCACGCAGTTGGTGCAGATTTGTCGGCTGCACATCCGTGATGCGAATCTCCAGTTCCACCGCATCCCAAAGGTGCTCTATGGGATTGAGATCCGGTGACTGCGGAGGCCGTTGGAGTTCAGTGAACTCATCGTCATGTTCAATAAACCAGTTTGAGATGATGTGAGCTTTGTGACACGGTGCATTAACCTGCTGGAAGTGGCCATCAGAAGATGGGCACACTGTCACCATAAAGGGATGGACACGGTCAGCAACAATACTTAGGTGGGCTGTCGCATTTAAACGTTGCTCAAGGGGCCCGAAGTGTGGCAAGAAAATGTCCCCCACACCATTACACCACCACCAACAGCCTGAACCGATGCTTTCATGTTGTTTACGCCAAAGTCTTACCCTGCCATCTGAATGACGTAGCTGGAATCGAGACTCATCAGACCAGGCAACGTTCTTCCAGTCTTCCATTGTCTAATATCGGTGAGCCTGTGCGAATTGTAGCCTCAGCTTCCTGTTCACAGCTGACAGAAGCGGCACCCGGTGTGGTGTTCGAGGTTCGCCGCGTTGTGTGTTCAGAGATGGTATTCTGCACACCTTGGTTGTAACAAGTGATTATTTCAGTTACTGTCATCTCGAACCAGTCTGCCCATTCTCCTCTGACATCAACAAGACATTTTTGTCCACGCAACTGCCGCTTACTGGATATTTTCTCTTTTTCAGTCCATCCTCTGTTCAAAGTCACTTAAATCCCCTTTCTTCCCCATTCTGATGCTCGGTTTGAACTTCAGCGAGTTGTCTTGACCGCGTCTACCTGCCTGCATGCATTGAGTTGCTGCCATGTGATTGGCTGATTAGCTATTCATGTTAACAGGCAATTGAACAGGTTTACCTAATAAAGTGGCCAGTGAGTGTATATTATATTATGATATCGAACAAAATGTAAGTCCATCCATCCCCTCCGCAGGTGCCAGCCTCATTGCTAAGCACTAGAATATCACATCATACCCTGGTGCCATGTTTATTAAAAGGTACACAACACCTTTTAATGCTGTCAAAATAAAAAGGAAAGCAGCATTTAAGCTAAAAAAATTATATGAAATTCTATTTTGTTTTTAAGACAGCATACGTTCTATTATACAAATAGTTCTAAAGTAGATTTTAATTTTAAATTTCATTTTAAGCAGTAGAGGATACAAGTCAGATGGACAGATATACTTTATTAGAATATAAAAACAAGATTCGATCTCCATATGAAAGAATGTCCTTCATAACGAATTATAATAATGGCAGTCAATTTGTCAAAAAGATTTTACATAAAAATTGGCATCTCCTTCAACAGGACCTAAAAAAAAACCTGACAGATGGAGATTTAGTGACCTTTAATTTAAAATCAGCTTTATCAATAAGCTGTGAGAAAGATAATAAGAAAAATAAACTTTTTTGAGATGTAAAATGCATTTTACAGATGTGACAAATGCTTTCCTTGCCGCATCTGTAATTTCATATGACACATATTTTAAATTAAAAAAAATAACACAACCTACGATATTAAGGATGTTCTGCCTTGCAGTTCTAAAAGTATAATTTTTATTTTAATCGCGGGCACCGATATGTTGGTCGTACGTCAAGAAAAATGTCTATACATTAGAAAGATAAAACATTGCTATGAACAAGTACTTTGCTAAAATCCATAATTGCAATCGTGAATTATTACACGTTTTAGCTGTTTTTCGAGTTCATCAATCCTGGAGAGGTGGAGATTTTTTTTTAAAGAAAATGGGCCAAATAGAGATTAATTGTTTTTTACGTTAAAAACATGAAGTCCTGATGGGTTGAATATTGCTTTATATAATTTTTGTAATTTGATCGTTAATTTATTCATTTGTATCACCTTCTTTTTTTATATATTTGTTCTGGGTAAAACAGTAAGACATTTATGCTGATTTTCTTTGTGTACCAAACAGGATTCTTCCTTAGGTGCAATAAATAACTTTATAAATAAATTATGAATTGATCTTTTATATTATATTGATAATTTATTGACTACATTAACATGCTATTTTGTAGAAATATATTTATATTCATTATCCATAAAATCATAGTTTATTTTTATACATATGAAATTTATAAGAATTATATACACAATTATATATATATTTTTTTATATTTTATATACACTATATGGACAAAAGTATTGGGACACCTGACCATTACAGTGGCTCACAATCTTGTTTCAGTTCATCCCAAAGGGGTTTGATGTGGAGGTCAGGGCTCCACACCAAACTCATCCAACCATGTCTGTATTGACCTTGCCCCTTGCACCACTATATAGATAAGGGTATTGAGAATTGAATTGAATTATTGAAATCAGGGTTTGGGACTCCTTCCGGTTTCTCACATTTTCAGATGTAAGTCTTGTATTTTATTTGTTAATATGTTTTTTTTTTATGGATTTCGCTATTATTTGCTTTTTTACTTTTGCATAATTTGGGTCCATCCCCCTGAGTCACTGGTTGGAGTTTCTACATTTAACCCGTGGGGTGTCTATCTACACGCAATTTGAGGAGCAACAAGTTGCTCCCTATTATGTAAGCGAGCGTTTGGCTTTTTCACACTGGATTCTACGTCTTGAATATACAGAGAGCACTCTTGTACATATATTCCAAGTTTCCCTTTTTTGAAAGAACAGCCCCTCTTTGGTACACGAATTCCTATCTCCCACTTTCCTCCGCTGTTGTCCCTAGGAGCTTATAATTATGTTAAAGAAATTGTTCCCCAAGTCACATGAAAAATCTTGGTAAGGTCACTCATGCTAATCATATCTTTCAGCTAAAATAAAATCTCCCTCTTCAAAATGTTAAAAACTTAGAATTTGACTGCACATAAGACCCGTTCAGTTCACCTTGCCTGCCCAACACTCCCTTAGTTTCTTCTTCGATTCAGGAGCCATATGCCTATCCCATGCATGTTTAAATCCCCTATCTAGATTAATCTCTACCCATCCTGCTGAAAGGCTATCTAATACCTTTGGGAAGTATGGGAAAGCCAGCACAGAGATAAAATATCTCACCACGTTTTACGCTGGTAAAGTAACATGTCCAAGTATTTCATGAGTTAGCTTTACAGGTTTGGATGTGTGATCAATTATCTCATATATCTGCCTCGTGCTGCTGATCCATGAGAGAATGCATTCTTACGATCATTCACAATCGGCTAATTTTCACAGAGCAGTTGACGTCCGCTCAGTGTGATGATCTGCAAATCCGTGTTTCCGCCAATTACAGTACTTCATTTGCATATGTAATGTTACTTCGTAAACAGAGCATGTCTAACCTTTCACACACCCTGCAAACTAATGACGTTTTCAGACGCCGTGTTTTATTCAGATGGATGATTTTTTTTAGAAATGTAGAATTCTATGCTATAGGTCTCTAAAAATGCAGCATGATAATGGCCGCATATTGTCTATTTTGGAGAGTCTATATAACGAGGTAATAGGCCTTTGGATAACATATAGTATTAAACACTGAAGGTCCAACCATCAATATGCACTCTAATTCACGTGACAGCTGAGTGTTAGTTTATACCCCAACCTTTTGCATGCAGATGGATAGGGGGATTGTTACATGTGATTTCTCCCTGCCCCCAGCTCCTTGGTTGAACGCATCTCTTGTTTACCAAGCATGGATAATCACCACCAGCGAGCTACAGAGCTGGCTTATGGGAGATTTCCAGGTGGCCTAATGAAAGCCCTACTACCGGTACTACTACTAAACATTTTGTTTGTAGTCTGCAGCTATGGAGGTGCAGCATATTCATCAGGTAAGTATGGGGTTTTTTGGGGGGGGGGATGCTTATCAAGCTACTCTACTTTTTTCCCCCAGTGGTTGCTTCTAAACTAACTGTCTACCCCTCCCTGAGAAACTGGGCCATCCCACCCAGCTGCAATCATGGAGGATCACCGTGGCATTATCAAGAATGGCCCTCCCCATCCCCACCCTAGAGTGCCTCTGGCAAAAGCCCCATTCAACCCTGACAAACAAGCCTGACCACAAGTTAGCTCTTGCCATTGACCACCTGACCACAAGTCAGCTCTTGCCAATGACCAGTACGGTCACTGTGTTACAACTGGAGGGGTATGCCTGTACCCAGCCATATGCCATTGCCAAGCCCAACCACAAAGTCAATGTCCAGTTCTGGCCCAAACAGAACCATAGAGGTTGTTTGCTGGCAGCCTTTGGGGCACAGAAGGCCGCATTACCACAACCTAAAGAGAGGACTCTGTTTACCCCTCTTGCCACCATCAATTTCGACTTCTGCCACAACTCCATAAAATTCTGAAGGTTGTGTTTAAACAAGTCTAGCCCTATGATCCGACAAATGCACCCCATCCTACCTGTAAAGGCCACTACAATTAGGGCGGATGTCAGGGTGAGACAAAAGGTAACACAGGAACTCACAAATAATCTCATTAAGCCTCTTTCTCACCCTTTCTACTATCTTTATGGTGTAGGATGCTCGCCTCACCTTTCTAGGGATAATGTCTGACCAGACCAGTGTAACCCCAGGCCATCTCAGCAGTAGCTTTTTTGGCCTCGTTCTACAAATGGATGATTAAGTCAACTGACTTGTTGGATGTCAAGTCGTTAACCCCCTCGTTACCAAAGTTTACCCACCTGTTCCATTCATGTGTGTAGGCCTGCCAGGACTTTTAAGATAGTGCCCTTTGGATGAGCCAGTCTAATTGACTGTTGCCAAGATATCTGCAATAGTGTTGTTTAATTAAGAACAATGGCTCTGTTTGCTATGGGATGATAGCTACAGGAGCGCAGCACTGGAGGAAATTTAAAACGCAGGAAGTACTATTACATCCTGCGTCCTCAGCAGTGTAAATTGCGGGATGTAACCATCACATCTTAAGTGGCAATACAGCCAAATCCTACAAAAAAGTACAATAAAGCATGTAATGTATTGACCTTTTAATGGTTTTTAACCAGAAAGCTGAAAATAAATAAGTTTTTTTAAAAACCATTCTTTTCTGCTCCTGGTATCCTTTTATTGTTTTAAACACGCAAGTTTATATCCTTGGTGGGGATCATTCCACCTACGCCAGAAGGTGTGAGCAATCCATTTATTGCTCACCATATTGTGGGTATATAGTGAACTGTTTTTATTTGTTTTATTCATTTTATATATACAGATAGCACTATGCCTATTTCTGTTTAAATTTTTATGTGCACCTTATCCTGAGAACCAAACAAAAGAACTACACAGGACTGCTGCCAAAGATATCCCCAGGCGAGGATTGTATCGCCCATGCAAGTTTTGTGGGACTAATTGCTTAAGTCCCCGAAAAATGTGAGTACCCATTCCTTGACTCTTTGCCACACGGTGCCAGTCACATATTATATTGCTGTGACAGTATGCGCAACCACTATCTCCTGTGACTTCCAAGTTATTTACCAAGCCAAGAAGAGGAAACCTTGGCGAGTGGGCTGCTGCTATTTATAGGACTATTTATTTCATTGCTGTTTTTATTGTTCTTAGCGCTTTTACCTTCCTATATTTTTTAAAGCATGTAATGCACTGCAATCGGCCACCAACACGCGTAAAAATTAAAAGATGTTCAAAAGACACACGAAAGACGAACTGACGTGCTGGCGTCATGCTGTTGTGTGTCCGTTCGCACGTCCTTACAGAGTAACTCTGTCCTTACTCGCCAGTGTCCTTAAACTGAATGTCCTTAAAGCGGGTTATGCCTGTGTTGAGTCCACAAGATTAAGGTTAATAACTTAGTTTTTAATATCATTATGCCCTAAGATTTGTGATTTAAGGTATTGAGTCTCTCATTCTCTAATGTAAATTATCCTCATTATTTCTAAGGTAGAAAAATGGGGATTAAAAAAATAAAAATAGCTGGACTGCATTGGTAGTAGAGAAATCTCGACACATACGAAACATACTTGTGGGAAAGTCTCATTAGCGATATTAATATTAGGCGTAAATGTTATAAATTCTGAATACCTAAATAGTAACAGATTTTGAAGAAATCTCCAGAAATAAATTGAAAAGTTAATGTAGTGTAAATTAATTTTCCGTTGTTATAAATATGCATTGTGTGACAAATTATTTTTATATTTTAATATAACTGTTATTTTGCAGCCAGGTAGCATGACGTTGACAATATTCACTTATTTTTAGGGTGTACATTCTTCCATGTTTTATTTTTTATGTTTACAAATGGTTAATGCATCATAAAACCTAGTCCCTTCAATGCGTGATATTTTACACAATTTATATGGCTTAATTAAATAATTCAGGATTACTTGAGACCACTCCTACCCTTTAAAAGCAACTGGGGAGAACATAGGTAGGTAGACAGTGGCGTATTTACCTGGAGCGCTGATCCAAGGCTGCGTCCAGGGCCGGCCCTACCATGGAGCAGAGTGGGGCAATTGCCCCAGGTGGCACTTTTGAAGAGGTGGCACTTTGCCGCCCCAATCGCCGTTATTTTTTTTGGGGGGGGGGGTTAAGCGGAGGAGAGAGCCAGGAGATGACATTATGTCCTTGCTTCCTCTGAGGAGTATGATGTTTCTGTAAAGTCCACACTACACTATTGGAGTGAGCTGAGCACTTCTCGGCCCACCTTAGGGAGCAAGTTTTTTTTTTACTATATGTAAGCAATGAATAATTGTTTTATGCAATAAATTGTGGTTTTGTTTAACTTACTGCTCCTTCATTTTCTCCTATATCTGGTATACTGCCATATTGTGACCTGGGGATTATAACCAAGGATCATACCGTTTTAAAACTGCTACGTTTTTCATCTGTTGGTCCCACGTGGCTCTCCCTGCGCCTATACACTGCTCACCCACATGCGAGTTTTATACTGGGGTCTGGGCACCGGCTGTATTTAAATTACTTTGCAATATCGCGCTATTTGTGTGTATTTTTTGTCTTTTTTGTCACATTGGGTGAATTTATACATTTATGCAACACTATTATTATTATTTGTGATTGTTTATGCACGTTTGTGGTCCATGTGTTAAAGTCGCAGCATTATAATTATTATAATTACTTATTTCACTCTTTTTTTGCTCTGATGGAACCGCTAGGTGTGTCCTCTGCACAATGACAGAAAACTAGGCTGCATATTTTTTCCTTAAGTGTCTGACTACCATACCTTTTACTATGTGACCTTACAGAGCAGAGGGAAAACACTTGCTACTGGAAAATTGTCAAATCCAGCCCAATGGATCGGTTACTCCAGAACAGTCTACATGTTTTTCTATGTTGAACTGTGGAAAACAGTAGTGGATAAAAGGAAACATGTAAGAAACCAAACATTTTTCAAAATGTTTCAAAAGGTAAGGAAAACAGATAAGCACATATACAAACATATATAATCCGAGTTGCAGAATAAAATGTTTTATCATGAACAACGTTAACTGGTCTGTAGCCTACGTTTAGTGTTTTAAATTTTCTTCATTACAAAAGTAATGGATGCCACATTTAATTTCCAGATTCAACTCTATTATAAACCATTACCTTATGAAACCCATCAGTACTAACTGAGAGAGATCTCTAGACTTTATAAATCTCCACAGAATTGATTTGATACCAAAGGGGTTTCTTACTCTGGAGGTTGACTTCTGTGAACCTCGAGGGGTCAAACTTATACCTTTAAATGGTCAGATGCATTATTATGCGATCATGTCTTAGTCATTTGGGCAGTTATTACAGGGACAATGGTATTTACTCAATATATTGTTCCTTAAAAGTTAAATTAGCGCTAAAGGGAGTGTTAGGAAGGTGTGAAATAGAGTTGAATTTTAGCTCTTTGACTTCACTTTACCGTAAAAAGGTCCAACCGCAGTCTGCTTCTGGTGAAAGAAGAGCTTGCGTGGCCCTGTATAATGTATAATGTATAGTCAAAGCATGTCCATGAAAGTATCTTTGTACATTAATTTATACAAGGCCAACTTAGCCCTTCATGCTGGACAAACTTGCTAGTGATGGCCTGTGGGGTTTGGTGCCCCCATGTGGTACTTTGCAGGATTGCAAGTAAATATAATGGGTTTTATTTAGGCCATGAGCCATGTTTAGTTCATCAATACATGGTTCAGTCACAGGTTAGAGCTTGTCTTTGTTTGTGGTACACAGACCCTTTACCCGAGCACAAACCAAGACGAACATCAAACAAAAAACGTTCATTTTTGTCAAGTTGCAATAGGGTTGACATTAGAGCTTTTTGTTTATCGTAATTAGGAATTTGCTATGCAAAATAATGCTTTAAGGAGATTTCAACAGGTTTACATGTTGGAAACTTTAAGGTTATATCCCCGTGGCATTTAAAAGTTAAGCCTTTCGTCCTCCTTTTCTAAAGGTTATTCAATCAGCACTTCACAGCTTTTTTTTCCATTCTTCCCTTAGATCTTCCTCCCACCTCTCCCACAAGTGCCTCCCCCTCCTCAGCTGTTATCATGGCTGTTTCATTCTGTCCCTGGCATCCCTGTGGCACTCATTCATCCTGATGATTCTGGTTGCCTTTCGCAGACGATGAAGGCACTGACAGGTTCTTCAGTGATAAATCCGCAGTCAGATCTCGTGCTGCAGAGGAGCGAGCAGATGTCATGTTATCTCAGCATCTGCCAGAGAGAGAGAGACACTCATTTTTTTATATTGATTTTAACGATGTTATTATGCTTTAACTTTGCATACTACTGCCTGACCCTTTAAGGCTGTTTGGGGCTAACCCAACCTCCATGCACTTCTATCCCTAATCAACCAAATTACTACAAGCAACTTATTCCAGCTAACAGCTTACATTGTCATGGGTCTGGCATGTGTCAAATGGTTTTATGACCCCCCTAACCAGGGAGTAAACTGACCAAAGATGCTCTGACTGAACTCTATCCATCTATTAGATCTCTGTTCGTTCAGCTAATTTACTGCCGAGAAAACTCTCAATTACCGCCAATGTACAATGGTATCATTTTAACTATACTTTTCTCCTGTTTTTCCCATTGCTAACCCAGCACAAAGCATTTAAAGTTTATAGTATGTCGGCAATTTGGAATTGTGCTTTCAATGGGAGAAAAAAATCCTTCTTGACTCCAAATGGCGAACAGATTTCCCCTCGGATCAACAATCACTAAACAATATTAATTCCTATACTATCATACATAGCGCTCTATGGTGTGCTTCATTAAAAAAGTATCTCAGGTATTTGATGATGATTTTAAAAAAATGATTTTACTATATTTTCTCTGGAATATTTACATTTCAATGTTCGTTTTCACCTCTGAAGTTTGAGGCCTCTGGGACATCCCTCGTTTTTTCCAGAACATAAGATCATTTGTTTTGCAAATAACCGTGTGGCATAACTGACAGTTTACCAAGCGTCACAAACCCGATATCCCTAAAGGGATTAGATTCATCTCAGAAATAGCCCCAAAGCGTATTCTGTTTCCATGGGAATGTTTAAATGCCCAGTTCATAGTTTTGTATTATAGTTATAGATAAAAGGTTTCAGAAAAAATACTACAATTTCATAGCCTTCTTACATTTCAAAAGACCAAAGGTGATAGAAGCAGCATTTTGGATTGGGAGAAGTCAGCTACAGAGGGATCAAGATCAAATCAGTGCATGATCCCAGCCTGTGTTGATTGGCTTGATGACCCTCTTCTATGTACCCGTATGGCGTAATGTGTGTTAATGTCATTTTGTTTATGGTTAATTGGTTTTTACAGTGCTATGGAATCTGCTGGATGATTGTAATGACGCCCTGCATATGTGTGGGCAACGGGAAAGTCTTGTCTGGGAACACGGAAGATGCTTGTGGCACAGTGTACGATGGTCAGGCAGATGATGTGGCTAGGATGAAAACTTTTTATGCAGCGTTGGAAGCGCTGAAACGCAGGAAAATACCACTTGTTTTATAATCCGACCTCAAATAGAGGTGACGTATACCAGGAGCTGTAAATTTATACCTGAAGTACAATTTGTGTGATAAAAAGCACGAAATAAATTGTGTTGGGCGTTAGAAGAATTAGTGCATGGAAAGGGTTAAAATACCAGCATTTGAAATACCTTAGGGTGTCTTGTTTTCAAAAATATATGGTGTGATGAGGGTAAATTGCATTTGGGGGGCTTCAAAGATGCCCCAAAAAGCACATGGAGCAGAATGACCAGATTTGGAAAAAATGGTTCTGAAATAGCAAAACGCTACTTGTTCTTATAACACTTTTTATACACTTGCTATACACTGATAGCATTTCAGGGCAAATGCTAATGTTATTTAATACAATCCTTTTCACGAATAGACCCTCTTTTCATGTGATTTTCTGCGTGGGCAGATAGATGGGCCTATTATCTGCTGACACATTCTATGTTTCTATGCTTAAAAAAACACAATTTCTATGGGCAAATTGATGCACACGGTTGTGTATTGTAATTATGTAAAAATCTTCCTCTTTAGGTTTAATATACAGTGTTAGCACTCTGAGGACTGTAACTTGGTTTGATGCAAAAAAAAAAGGGCGCTCGTTCGCCATCACTGGTCTAGACAGACCCTCTGGGAACGTTTTATTGTAACAGCTTGGTTTCTGATTTAATCGGATCAGTAAACAGTAAGCTGCTGACATGGGAGACCCCGGGCTGTCTATTGACTATAGACACACAATCACATTGTTGGTCACCTAGGGCTTGCTGGATGGCCTTAATTTTTTCTTTTGGCTTAAAAATACATGTTGCATGGGGCACTGAAGTGTCCCTTTACTGAATTATATGTTTTGGGTGCTGATTTATTTAAAACTAATGCTTTGACCAGGAATGTATGGGCCAAAGAGAGATAATTAGAAATATTCCTTTAAGAAATAAACTAGGGACGCACCGATATATCAGTGGCCAAAATATATCGGCCGAAAAGGGCATTATTGGCGAAAAAACGGCCAAAAATAATCGTCAGCAGGTGCCAGGCTGCTTACCTGTGCATTGCTCTGTATACTGGCCAGGAACAGCAGGAACCCAGCAGAGTCGAGTGAATGCATGTCACATGAATCCGCTCCGTTCCTTCTTCCCCTGGGAGAGGGGCAAGAGAAGTTGTTCGCACAGACGGAAGCAGCAGGGTCCCTGCGAGTGGGAGATCTGCAATTCAGGTAAGGGGGTGGGGGAGGATGTATGAGCAAGTATGCGTGATTAATGGATGGGTGTGAATGATTAGTATCTGTGAATGAATGAATGAGTATATGAATGAGTGAATGAATGTTTGTGAATGAGTTAATTAATAAGTGTGTGAGTGATAGCATAGATGTGTATGTGGGGGGATAGCATGGCATAGGGAGCCTGTAATCACACTCCCATCATGCTCAGGTTCTAGCATGTACTGGCTACCTGGGCATGATAGTAGTGTGATTGCTGTTAGCAAGTGAATCCTGAATTTTCGGTTTCGGTCCAGAATTTTCATTTCGGTGCATCCCTAAAATAAACTAATTAAGTGAAAAAGGGAAATGTTTCATGAAGACATTTATCCGATAATCGAGGAGGTAGTTAACGAAGTATAATTTTGCAGCTGACATAGCAATGGATATCTAACTAGACAGAAAATAGACAGATAAGCTGGAACTGACAGGTTTTGAAAACTGAGGATGTGTGTAGGAAATGAAACATGCAAATCAAAAGGATTAAAGAAAAATCTAATTTCACGCGCTGGATATAATGGGCCATTCCAAGTAAATCTTTTTTTTTTCCTGAGCCAATCCTATGGGGATGATCAGCAAGATAAGATATTTTTGTGAATGAAAAAGTTTAATTTATATTGCCATAACAAACTCGGAGGCAGAGAAAGAGAGCAAAAACATAATGATTTAAATAGTGCCATCATACTCCGGAGCGCTGTACAGTGGGTAAACAAGACAAACCAAGTAATGCATCACATGACAATTGTACAAAAATAAAAGGTAAGGAAGGCTCTACCCAAGCAAGGTTATAATCTGATTAAAAGGTTATACTTAGCTATAGTATGCATTAAAGGGCTGGAGTTTTCCTTTAATGGGGATGAACTGATTTACTGATCCTAAAAACAGGGCGTTGTAACAACTTCTTCCACAAGGTGGGTTTCTAATACATTAACGGTTGGCATTGACAAAAACCTGGTTTTATCTCATCTTTTTCTAATAACCTTCCTTGATCTCCTTACCCGTAAACTGGTATTATTTTACAAGAAGTCAGTGTACTTGTCTATTAGATTGCCGGAGAGGTAACACACATATAAATGACTAATAAGCAGCTGCCTAAAAACATTATATAGAAGTCGAAGTACTTTCCTGACACTGACTGACAGCATCAAGTAGCCAATCAGGGACAAGAAAGTTCGGGGGAAGGATGATGTTTGGCAGCAAGGCTTTAAATTCTGTTTCAGGAAAGAGCTTTTTTTTGGATAGAATTTTGATTGGAAAGAACCCACATAGTACTTTATTCTTCTTTGGTAAGGGTGTCAGGGACATATCGTTAACGTAACGATTGTGTATTTACCCTTTTCATGTAAGGGTGAAAAAATGCTTAAAGTCACTCTAATAGCCCCAATATTCCTTCAATGACTGGTAGACAGTACTTCAGGAACATCACAGTAGGGTGAATCTCGATAAAAGCTCAATAATTGAATTCACCATTTAATGGGTTTAAAGGCATGAGCTTTATCTAACAGTTAGCTTCCTGCGTTTTATTCTAAAAATTATGATGTCGCAACAATGAGTTCACAAAAGCGTTTATCTCTGGAAAAAATACAGAGAGGATAATCTATAATCATATGAGAAAAAATTAGCGGAATTCTACAATATTTCATGGCTTTCATTTTCACTTCAGACAACGATTCTTTCATGATAGGCCAAGTGTTGCTTGGATTTTGGGAAGAAAAATGGTGTAAAGCTGGTGCTTTTTTACCTGTGAACTCTGCAGGAAGTGTATTTATTTTCGGAATCCGGCAGTGTGCGCAAGATGTATAAATAAACTCATTCATCATCTCGTCTATAGCAGATAAAAGGCCTCTACCGCTATAACTACAAAGTTCTAGGTGTCTTTGAAGTCCAAAGCAGCTATTAAAATGCTAGCGCTCTTTTGAAGTCCTAAATGGTGCTCAACTTAAACCCTTAATTGGCACATCAGCCATATAGACTATGACATTAACTATAAAATAAGAAATAAAGCTTTTCTGAACATGAAATGATTTTAGTGTGTTTATTTTGTTTAATGGAATATCTGTGGGCACTGTTAAAAAGTATAAATGGTCAGTTTGTTAGGGAGATTAAAGATTTCAGCTTCACCATCTTTAGTTACGAAGGATCAACTCCATCAAGAAGGGCTCAGCAGGCGCTTGATGATTTTCAACCTGAATGGTTATTCCGCTATGTATAATACACCTCACCTGCACACTCATGTTTGGTGAGTTTTCCGTGCCTTAACCCCTTCAATCCCAGGGGTTTTTGGTACCTGGAGCAATTTTGACACTTTTGTCGGTTCAGCGATTATTTTCTTTTCCTGTGAATAGTGTACCCATGTAAACTATATATATTTTTGTTTTTTCAAAGAGAGAGAGATTTCTTTTGATACCATAGTTAGATGATTAGCTGAAAATTTTAGAATGAGAAATTTAGTAAAAACTAGCGAAAAATAGAAAAAACACCTAATTTTTTTTATAAATTTTCCCTCTGAACCCTCAATAATTGGGTAAAGTGGAAAATCCCCTCCAAGTTTATCAAGTTAAGGTGTCCTGATTTCAGAAATACCTAATTTATTATAGATTTTCCATACTTTCCCAGCACTTATAGGGAATATACTATAAGGTGTACAATTTTCTTTTAGAATTTTTTTTTTTGAATTTTTATGCTTATGGCTTAACAGGTTTGGGGGTTGTGAACGGGGGCAGAAGGGGTATACAAATTTGCTCCGGGACTTGAGGTACCATACATACATATGTGTGTGCTTGGGGGGTAATTTCAACCCCAATTACTAGGTTATATATGCCACATATACGTACATGTCAAAGGAATGGCTCTTATGATAATTACAGCCCTTTAAGGCACGACTCTGCATTTAAACAAGAGTCGGACAGGAACATTCTGGAAACTGTTTATTCTTCCAGGTAAAGAAAACGGCCTCGTTTGTCACAGCCTACCTGATACAAAAAAACATCAAAACCGCCAGGGGAATTTACCTCACGGAGGTGAAAACCGCAAACGCCAGTGAGTTTCCTAGGGTGGAACGTCAGTATGAAATATCAGCCAATCAGTAACGGGTCTGTGTGTCACGTGCTTCGCGCGTGCCCCGCGCCCTATTTTGTCCCGTGCGGAGCGCAGCGTGTCCGCCATTTTGTATTCGGAATCCCAAGCGAATAGTGGTATTCGGTGCCCGTGTCTGCTGCGCTATGCCGAATAAGAAGGCGTCACGGAACGCTTACTTTTTTTTCGCGTTGGATATGATTCCGGAGCTGAAGCGCCGCGGGCTGGAGGTGTCTGGGGTGCGGGAGGCGATACCGCATTGCTCCGAATACTGGGCGGTGAGTGGTCCCTGCAGGGCCCCGTAGTGGAAAGTGAAAACCTTATAGCTAGGAGCTGGTTGGCTGTATTCAGGGGTAAAGGCATAATGTATAACCCATAAACGAGTATCTTGCACGGTGCAATACAAACCCGAGTGGATCCTAAACTTATTAAGCTTGCATTGATGTGCCCCATCGTAAAGGGGTTTATTCACTAAAAAGCGAGTTTGCACGGGAATTGTAGCTTCAACTCCCCTACTTATTCACTATGGATGGCAAAAAGGGCTGATCTGGCCCTGTGTAGTGCATTTTAAGTGACGTAATTTAAAGAATCCTCGCGGATTTAACTGCATCATATAATGTTCGCCGTGTTCGACCCTGCTTAACCCTTTGAGTGCCAGAGGTCCAAGCGACCTTTTCCTCCTGGGAGGCAAAGCTGTGTTTTGTTTTATTTTGCTATTTCTTGCTGTAAACAGTATTTTAACCAACATCTTTTAGTGAATACATAGGAAGCTATATTTTTTTATGTGAAACTTAGCTTTTCTTTATTCGTTGAAGTATATTATACATGTGATCTCATAAGGACCAAAAAGTTTTTTTTTTTTTTTTTTTTTACCAAAATGTGCTCGCTCCTCGTGGTTTTGGAGGCCAGACAGTCCAATGACGTCCAAATAATCTCCTCAAACCGTATATTCCCGGAAAGCACAGTCCTTGAGAAACAGAATGAGAATAACAGTGAAACTTTAATAATAACTTTCTTAAAAGGTGGGATTGGTCCCGTATCAGATCCTCGCTTTAATTTAGGGCAGGTGAGAGTGTAAAACATTAGACGTGGGTAGCGAAGGAAAGCTGAAGCTGGTGGAAAGAGGTCACCGATTATATGTCACAAAAGGCGTCATGAGAGCGTTAGTGACAGCGGAGGTAAGAGTAGTGCCGGGGCGATGGGATGTAAGGGTTTGTTTTGTGTCTTTTTTATTTATTTATTTTACTTTTTCCGTTTGTGACTCAACTAACATTGCACTATGACATCACTGAGTTCACAATATATTTTTTTTTTTTTTTAGTATATATTTTTCGTGAATTTTTTTGTTACTTTTTTCTCTTTCATTTGTAATTGCAATGTGTGTGATTGGCCAGCAGTTGTTGATATCAGATATCCTGTCCAATGATGATATCTCACGGAACGGACCCTTTCCCTACATGCATAGGAAATTTCAGCGCAAGTGCATGGATCCAAACGCCCATCGCAGGGGCACTTTAGGCTTTAATGTATAACGACGTGAACAAACTCAAACACGGCTCTCCTGGAAAATCCCCCTTTAATGAATTGCGTAGGATAGCTGTGTTGTCCCTTGTGACATCACATGGTTGTGATGTCTCCCTTGCAGAACCCCCCCATATCCTCTTTTCTGGCCCCCAAACTACATGGTATATATAACTCCAGTCAGCTTCAACCATGACTCTGCTTGCTCACATTGATTTCAGTGCTAGTGCTTTCCTGCCACTGATCGGCGTTAAGCGTTGTCTGACCAGGGAGCTGCAGCTTCTTAGTACTTCAATTTTACAATAACTTGCACGTACACATTGCTTTACGTGACCCTGCTGTGTTTTGAACCGGCCCTTGGGGCAATTGCCTCCCTGCCCAGCCTGCCCCTGATGCTGCCAAGCATAGTAAACAATCTCTTCATTAACTGGCTGCATTGAAAAGAGTAGCCCTGTAAGCTCTCCCAATTTTCCATTTTATACAGCTTGCTACATGTTTTAAGACCATATTGATCTTTGTGCTATAGATGTTGTATACGTTCTTTTTCTTAAAATCTAGTTGTTATCGGTCGAAGAAAAGGAAAAATATTCAGAAAAGGCACGGGGATATAAAGGCAAATCGGTGGAGCGGACACTTCCACGTCACAACTACCGTGACAACTGGGGCCAAAAGGAGGTAAGCGCATCCAAATCCGCTAAAATCTAACGAGGGTCCAAGGAAAAAAGCCGCCAAGCTGATGTCCTGTGAGTAAAATACTGCGATGGCCTGTTTGATTGTATCCATTTCCTACGTTTAGTAGTAGTGATCATACACTAGAAGCTCCAGGTTTAGATGTTTATTTTTTAATGACTGTTTTGTCATTTACAAATACATATTTTTAATGTAGGAGCCGAGGAAAGAGACATTGTATGCTCAAGGAGACAGTGCGCAAGTCGTGTCATTGTATAAACAAAATAAAGGTATGTTCTTTGAAACATTTTGTTTTCCGGTATACAAAGATAACGATATTAAAGGCATACACTAGCTATTAGGAATGTCATAAGTGATTATGTATTAATACTGCCTGTGCCTTAATCCTAGCAAGACACAAATAGAGGCATCTTGAGAACATTAAGAAATGATTTTAATTTGTTTTGCCTGGACTGCTTTGTGCAATTTACCAGCTCACTCATCACTTTGTGGTGGCGAGAGTTTTTTGACCTGCTTAGGTAGTCTATCCCTTTATGCTTGATTGCCCGCTAACCACCCTAATGTGTCTGATGCCAGCTGGGCAGGAGGCTTTGGGGGGGCCATGAACACGTAGTATTGTTCATATACGGCATACATGATAGAGCTGTTTGTAAGCTCGTTTGAGCCGGGCCGTCCTCACCTGTTGTCTCGCTAAGTCAAATTCTTATGTTCTATACTACTTGTTATGTCCTGTCCACCTGTTGTACAGCGCTACAGAATTTGATGGCGCCATATGAAACGATAAATAATAATTGCATCTCGGCTCCTGACACACCGCTATCACTAATATTGATCAAGCTGCTTTTGTGGGTGAAGCGTTGTATACAGTACTCTGTACTGACAAGAAACCAGAGAACATATCTTGTTTTAATGAAAGATAGGGCATAAGACAGTGGTAATGTTACAAAAACACTCTTAAAGACATGCATATGTGTCCCTTTTTTTTTTTTCGGTAGGGCTGGACCAAAATGTGTTTTACTTCCTGGACATATTCAGCCACGGAGAGATGCCGGCCATGTGTGAGCAGAGGTTTGTTCCTTGTGAGATTGGCTGCGTGAGATATTCTCTGCGCGATGGCATCCTGGGCAGTTTCCACGAGTTCATAGATCCCGGTAAGCTTTTATACCGACTGTTATTGCAAAGTTTATTCGTGTCGGGGCTCCCCGTTCCACGCAGACTGGAGTTCACAACAGTAGTTGGAAAATCAAAGTACCTCACGAAACGGATGAATTTTTTCTAAAGTGCACCCAGTCTTTGGACCCTACTGTGTATGTATTTTTACATTTTGAAAGACCCCACTATGTATAATTCCCATGTAAGTTTTCAGTGCTTGGATACTGTTCATGTCCCGGTGCTGTTTTGAGCTGGTGTAATTATGTTCAAGCCATCTGTAATGCTGCAAACGTCTGACATTTTTCTTTTTCTTGTTTTACAGGGGAGCTGCCACGTGGCTTCCGCTATCATTGTCAGAATGGAAGTATGTACAAACTGCACTCTGGTGCCATACCATAGTTTGGTTACAATTCCTTTGCCTACACTTCTCATGTAGAGCTTTGTCATGGATCCTAAAGTCTTCTTCACAGCATTTATGTTAACAAGATGAATACGTAGTTTTGGGGATCTCTAGCGTAACCACTAACCGAATTGAAGTGGATATTAGTGACAGTCGGTGTTATGTAATCAATCTCCCATCTCCTGCCTGAACCTCAAGAAGGGGAAAAAACAAAACTACCATTTTAGAGTTAGGATACAAATCTTATAACCCACATATCACTATTTCTTTATTTGCGTAAAACCCCCCAAAAACAAACAGTCCACATTTACAGGCATTTGTTGCTCTTTCTGTAAATAACTTATTGTTCTGCTTGTCTGGATGACCTCATGTTTTGTACAATCCTGTTAATCGGTCAGACGTATTTTATGTTTTTATAGCTTATTTTAATCTGTACAGAACTGTAAAATGTGTTTGGGAGAAATGACAGATCAGCTTTAACTGCCTGTGTTTAAATGTATGGTCTGTATGTGGTTTGTCTCTTGATGGATTTCTCTTTCGGCCTGCAGGTGCAGCAACTCATCAGATTCCCATATCTGGATTTGAGCTCGCTAATAACGACTACCATAACATATTTCGTGGCCTCTGTGATTTTGTTAGTCCGGCCCCTGCCATGAAGGCACCCGTATATTGCAAGGTTTGGTTAACATGGTACTACTTACCTGTTATACTTAACTGAGTCATAGCTCTGTTTTATGACTGTAAAATAGATTATGAATGTAGGGGTTTTTGTTTTTATTACCTGCCTGAAGTTTATCCAAACAGATGGTGATTGGAATATCTAATGCAAGAGTGTTCTAAAAATTCATCCCTTTATTTCCAATAGTATATAGCCCTTTCTCTTGTTTGATTCCTGCAACATATTTGTCCCAGTTTAGTAGAGCTATAGAACTGTACACTTTATTATGGCTGGAACTAACAATTTTCATAATCGATT
>VKOC01033126.1:0-12490 GCA_009364415.1 Spea multiplicata | reverse complement strand
ACTTCAGGAGAGGGACTTCTTTTACTAAAGTACCATGAGCACAATGTCTTTAAGACTGCCTTACTTATTATATATCAAGTTCATGTTTTTATATGACTGCACTTATTGTAATGTCTACTTATAAAATAAATAAAACACGGTAAGAAATGTGTTTTTGAGATATTTCTTCTTAATACATATACAATACAGTAGTAAATATATAATCCAAGCCGCGGTGTCCAATGGAAATATGATGCAAACAGATCTGATGGAGTTGTAGTCTTTGTTACATCTGTGAATCATAATCATGAAATTAATGAAATTTTAGACTATCACATAGTGCCACCATTGCCCTCAAATAGCTTATTAGTGCCATATTTATTCCCAGACACATTGCCTGTACCTCAAATAGCTTATTTGTGCCACCTGTGCCCCCAAACAGCCTGTCTCTGCCATATTTGTCCCCAAACAGCTTGTCTGCACCAACTGTGCCCCCAACCAGCTTGCCTGTGCCACCTTTTCCCAAACAACTTGTCACGGCCACCAAAAAGCTTGTCTGTGCCCCAAACAGCTTCTCTGTGCCGTCTTTGTCCCCAAACAGCTTGTCAAAACCCACAAACAGCTTCCCTGTGCCCCCAAACAACCTGCCTGTACCCTATTTATATAACTTACCTCTCTCTTCCTCCATGCTGTGTGCAGACAGATTTAGCATGCAGGAATTGGATGTGATGTCACTTCCTGCTCAATGGCAGTTATCGAATTATCCAATCGGTGTTACCCACACCTAAAGTCTTTAAAAGAGCAGACAAGTGGTCACAGGGGCTACCCTGTCCCTAAGAGTAGCAGCCCAGTCAGAGTTACAACACCTGCGACAATGATTGTTATTCCTCAGGCTTGCGGTATGTGCTAGTGAACAGTGGGGTTCAGTAAGCTAAGCTGGGACGTTGGTTTTATCATGTTTGGCAAGCTTTTTCAATAATGAAGTGTATATTATCTCAATAATGACAATAATGGTAAAGAATAATTCATGGAAACCAACCCTAAATGATCTATAATACTGAATAAATTTGAGAAGCTGAAGGCAAGTGACAAATGTTGTTGCTTTACTTTGTTTTAAATAAGCATATTTCGAAGAATTGTTGCTATTTTTAAAGAAAGAAGATGTATTTAGCATCAGATCCTTTGCCTCAGCCCAAATGTTCTCGTAGGTGCCAGCATAAATATCAAACATGAGGTTCTAACTAGACTGAAGACACCTTAAATAAATTACAAAAAATAAATATAACGATTTTTACTTACAAAACATCAAAGAATCTATTTTTAATATGTATTTGCACAATACAATATAAGTACTTATCAAAAACTATGACACTTAAGATACCTTTGTTACCAAAATGATAAGTGCATAGTAATATTTCATTAACAGCTTACAAAGTAATTTGTGAAACCATTTCATATATTATCTTTTGATATCTAAATCACTATTGTTTTTATTTCAGAACAATTGGAACATACTTCTAAAATATCTAGTGTTAAGATGTTATTCAGGTGGGGCAATCTCTTACCTAAATTTTTCTGTTCAATATACTTTATAGTGGTATTTCTACATTCAGCTTATCTAATGTAATATAATAATTTCTAAACCTCCCCCCCCCCAAACCTCTAAAACAAAAACACTGAAGGGGGAGTGGGAGCTGTCCACCTCCTATAGGGTGTCCATAAGAAAGTAGTCCTGCAATAGAGCAGCAGGAAATGCTAGCAGAATGGTCGGTTCTACAGGGAGAGGTATTAACATGTATAGGTTGAAAGACAAACAAGGCAGGGGGAATATGATGAAAACATTTAAATACATATAGGGAATCAAGGAGAGGAGTATATTTAGAAGAAGAAAAACTACAAGAGGACATAGTCTTAAATTAGAGGGGCAAATGTTTAAAAGTAATATCAGGAAATATTACTTTACTGAACAATGTTGTCATTGGGAAGACTTGAATGTACCAAATGGTTCTTATCTGCCGACTCTATGTTTCTATGTTCAATCTTGAAATCCTCATATCTCTCCCTCGTCTGTTTACAGTATACAGGATCATGTTCATCCCCGCTGTCAGCATGGAAGGCATCTTGTCCTTCACTAACACTTTCCAGTCAAGCAGGTCCAGGCCAAAGAGGCTGGTGAACGAAACAGTTTTACAATGTGAGCCATGGGCTGAGGTTGTATGACACTTTTTTATTTTTATTTATTGCAGCTTTTGTTTTTGTGCATGTGTGTCACTTCAAATGTGTTTGGTATGGGTTTTGCACGGAAATGCAACAGTTGGGTGTTTGGTGGTGGAGGACTATTGGTCACCACTCCCCCCTTGAAGATTTCAGTGGTTCTCCTCTTCCTGGGTGGATCATGAACATCCAGTCCTTCTTTCTGGCTCTGTACATAGCGTTAAGGAAGGGGCTGCAGGTGGGGATATTTATGCTGGCACAGAAGTGGAAGATTGGAGACCACTGGGACATTACTTCAGCACTTGATTTTTCAAAAATCAATCTTCATTTATGTATCACTCAATAATGCAGCTTTGCAGAGTGAGGTTATAAATGCAAGTTAAATATTATTACAATACAATTTTTTAAACAGAAGCAGAAGGAGGTGAAGGCATCTCTTTGGTCATGCTGGCATTCTATTTTTAGTGTTGAAGAGAATCATAATTTATTTTTAAAATCATTGAGGTATTTGTTATCAATCAACCTTTGCAGTTTACATGTCTCCTTGTCTCCAGTGTGTTGAGCTTTACAACATTTTCCATTGAGACTTTGTGCAATCTTAACATATGCAAAGTGACATCTGTTCAGGCAGGCTGCATGTTCTAACATTTATGTCTTATTTTTTTCTAAATAAAATAGTGCAGGTCACTGAATAGTAGATGCAAGGGTGGGTTTACTTTATATCATTTTTATTTTTTCCCGATTCAATTTAAATCATGCGTAATTTAAACAGCTAACATAAGGAGTAACAGAGGTGGGGTATGTGAAACCTGCCAATTTTTTCCACCTCGTTATTTTTAGTTGGACAGTGATAAATAACAGCCATGAAAGGGGCACTTTACCATCTGCTACTCGGGACTACAATAATTACTCTGCTCTGTACGTGTTACATATATGATGTCACTGAAAGTGAGTGCGTGACTGTAATACAATCATAGACCTAAGGAAAGAGAAACATATTTGTTTGGATGTCTCCTGTTCCATACACTGATGGTCTCTCATTTATAGATAGGCTAAAATTCAAAATAGGCTGATGGAGCCCCTGCAATTGGACTCCGTTGTCTATGGCTCACAATCAAACTGGAAGGATCCCAATGCCAATATATCATAAAAGCCAATCATAAAAGCCATTTTTTCAGGCCTGTACTGGTCATCTGGCATTGTGGCCAATAGAGTCCATACTGGCACTTATTGCTACTCCAGTGGCAGATCAGGTCCTGCTATGGTCACCCCTGGCTGGATACATGCAGCTGCATATTGCAGCCAGTGGCCAGAAGTATTTTATTTAGTGGCTAGTGCTTTCTTCCCAATTCTCAACATTCTCTGTCACTACTAGACTTGGGCGCGGCCAACTCTTCATGTTTGTCTTTGTGGGGAAAGTTCTAGTCATTACTATCATTATGCAACAACAATCAAACATAAATACACTTCTACATCTGTAAAGTACACTTGCATATTATGACTGGGGTGATGTCAGGGTCTTCGCTATAGTTACTGAAAAGCAAAGGGTTGTTAGTGGTGGCAGTAGCAGGATAAACAGAGAACTATACCATTAGACACCTTTGGTCCCAGTGTCAATTTAGGGCTTAAGCCCCCACCCCATCAAAGCCCAATGTGAAACACCACCCCATAGTTATCCATGTTCTAAAAAAAGATAGGTTTTTTTCCACATTGCTCCTATATTTTAACAATGCACACAGTTCTTCTCTAAGATTTACAACTTTTGTAGAGCCCTCAACTACAATTCCTCTGCTGACCTTCCACCATCTAGTCTAACTTGCCTCACCAACTGTCTTTCTAGAATTGCATCTTGGATGACTTCCCATTACCTGAAGCTCAACATCTACAAGACTGAGCTTCTGGTTATCTCCCACCTGTTCACAATTCAGAATCAATAATTCACCCAACCAGTCACTCACCAAATCAAGCCATTTTAAGAAACGTTTTCCAAATCTGTCATACAAGAAACAACCAAAATACTAATATTTTCCCTTGTGAAATCCAATCAGAATTATTGTAGCTCCTTACTAAATGGGCTCCTCCACCTTTAAACAATCCATCCTGTACACTGCTGCCAGACTAAGCTTCCTTTCCCACTGGTTACTCCCTCCAGCATTAAATTCAAACGTTTGACTTTGATCTATCTATAGAGTACTTAACAACTCTGCACCCCTGTATATCTCTACTCTTTTATCCAAATACTCTTCTCACCACCCTCTTCATTCCTTTTGCGGGATGTGGGTAGGAGGTCCTGCTGACATTGCGGGTGGTCCTTCTGATTCTGTTTGCCTAGTTGTTAGAATTGGTTTGATGATTAGGTTTTTTTAGATAATGATCTGCATAGCTTTGGGAATTTACCTGATGGTGAAACATTGATTTTGTGGGTTTTTTTATTTTTTGCCCCACTCTTATAGGCAGGTAGCCCTGTCCCCTTATTAAAGCTAAACTCCCATTCTGCCTCTTATTAAGAAGCAAGAGAGCAGGATCTCTGGGCAACTAATCCCAGAAACTACCCAAGTGTGGATATGATTGGCCAAATTGAAATTCGGACTTTTCGTTTCCTGGTTAACTGTTTTTAGTTACATATACTTTTTAATAAATAATTTTATTTTACCTAAACCTAAGATGTATCTTTCTTAAATGTAGTGGGCAGTAGAACATCCCTTGGGATCAAATGTGTAGAATATAACAATCCATAAATACAGAATTACATGATACTATAGCTTATTCTTACTCATGCAATGATATCTCGCTCATTGCCCTTCAACAAATGTACTTTCTTTTAAAATAAGATTCTACAGTAATTAGATATTCTTATAGATGAGGAACTAAGAGTAGACATTTCAAGGGAACGTGTTGATAATGGTAATTTTTTTCTCAGTGGTATATTATATTTAAACTTTAACTCCAACAGTAAACATCTTGAAATATAATCAAAACATAGATGTACAGTATAAAGAAAGAGGGAAGGTGGTGACACAATGAAGCCTGTAACTAAGGGATTAAGTGCATGTATGTGTTCTGTAAACCCATTTGATCTGGTTCATCCTCACTTTTATGTCCTGTCAGATTTGTCCATGAATTGAATAACATTTTCCATCAAAAAAAGTGAAAAAAACCTTAAAATTTTCATTGTCACTTGTACATAACTAAACTTTGCTTTTAAACCACCCAAAAAGAAAAAACTGATGAAAAACAATGTGTATAGAAGTAGGGCTGCAACTAACGATTATTTTCATGTTTATGCCGATCCCGTGCTTTACATTACATCTAAATTTCCCACCCCCTAGTTTTAAACTGTGACCCCTTGTTCTAACATTTCTTCCTTAAAATAAACTTTAATTCTGTACTTTGCTTAATCCCTTTAAGCATTTAAAAGTTTCTATCACATCTACCCTTTCTCTTCTTTCCTCCAAACTATACATATTGGATTGGAGTGCCTCCTGATATTTTTTATGCTGCAAACCATTCACCATTATGGTAGCCCTCCTCTGAACTCTCTCCAAAATGTCAATATGGGGTCTCCACAACTGTTCTCCACAATACTCTAGGTGAGGCCTCAGGACGAGACTCTCAGAAATAATATGAGATACTCATTTATAGCCATTGGAAGAGTCCTTGTTATATGACTATGAATTTTACCCTGTAAGAGCTAGAGAACTGCCAACTGGTGATGGCTTAACTGACTGTAGCCCACATGGGCTATGTCTTTGCCATGTACTGCAGCATTCAAAGAACCCTGTTCATGGTAAGGTCTTTGAGGCTCCATAGTACAATCTTTCTTGTTGTTTTAACTTTTGTGTCAGAAGACTTTCTTTATGCCCAATAAAGGGTACGGTCTTTGACTTCCTACAGTAACATACCTAAAGGGGGGCGGTCTTCTCTGGGTGCCCCTCACCAACCAGAGCCTGCACAGGTTTTAGGGGCATCTGTGGCACAGGCAGGCTGTTTTAGGGTCAGCGGTGGCACCGGGAGACTGTTTTAGGTGCAGCGGTGGCATGGGGAGGCTACTTTATGGACAGGGGCCTACCATGTCAAAGTCTGGCTTACCAGATTGTGATATGTGATATGGGATATGTTGCACTACCATCAAAGTCTGGCTCAGTATATAGTAATGGGAGTTAAGCTGTACCATATCTGTTCAGTAAATGTTCTTTATTTAAACATAATTTATTTATACATTAATAATTATTTTTTTCTGATTTCTAGGTTTTTTTTCCAGTTGACAAACTTGTGAAATAAATAAATAAAAATTTGTTGTCAATATTATTATTATTTTTTTTGGGGGGGTGCCACATACAGGATCTGCCCCGGTTGTCCAATACTCTAGGTACGCCTCTGACTTCCTGCATACTTGGACAAGTGCCCTCATCGACTGGTGATCTGCTCATAGGACACAGCACATATGAAAATATTATACAAATAATTCGGTTTCTATTAAAATATATATAATATATACACACGCTCACACAAAAAAGGGACACACGGAGACCTTGTACATTTTATGATATACAAAACCTGTTTATAAGTTTGCATGTAGTGTTGCCCTTGAATAAAAACAAATATCATCTTGAATTATTACTAGAGATGTCCTTTTTTTTTACCTTCTACAAATTTACAGTCTGGTGAGCTTTGAGATTAACAACTGTGCTTCCAAAAATATCCTTAGCATGCAGAAGGAGACCTTCCAGCTTTTAAACATAATGATACTTTTCATTCAGCGGATGGGCTTTTTGTTTGTAAAAAATGATTTAGAAAGGATTTATGTAGGACTCTAAATGAAATTAGTCTTGTGAGTTTTATTTTTTCAGGTTTTGTGCACTGGGAATACCAATGGAGCCTGTGCATTTATACCTTGCCGTTTTATTTCTGTAATGCCTAATCATTCATTTATTTATTAAGTGTACAGCAATTACTCCTAATGCTTAGGGGTTAGTGAAAGTACATCAAATAATGAAACTAATAAGTAAAAAAAGGCTTGATTTTAACTGCAGCATGGCTGTCCTCACTTTGTCTGTTTCAGCATCTCTGTAAAACTACGAGCCCCCTAAAACACTTTCAAATTTATTGGGACAGTCCGGAAAACCAGGCTTATGTCATGGTCATCAAGCATACTAGCATTTATTGGGACTACCAACACTCTGTATGCACAGTGACAGAAATGGCCACTGCACATGTAAAGATTCATGGCTCTACCCACTTAATGCTCAGCTTGATAAGTACGCTGAAAAAACACCAGTGAGGGTGCGCAAAAACAAATTCACTTATCTGTAATAACAAACGATATATACATCACCAGGATTGATCACTCTCCAAAGACACATATGCAACAACAAAAAATTCAGGATGTATCACTGTCGTATCCCTCTTGGAGTAACACTCACATTTTAATGAGCCCTATGATCCAGGCTCAAAGATATCAGCACTCGGTATATGCGTTTCCAGGAAAACCTTAAGGTCGGATGGATGTCAGACAGATTCTCAGATGTAGGCAGGAGAGATGTGCAGAGAGCAAGGGGGATCCAAATTATAATAATAATAAAAAAAATGTACTATAAAAATTTTATATACAAACAGCAAGTATCACCTTACATTCTGGATAATCGTCTTTAGTCTCCTTAGATGTCCCAGGAGTAGATCAGTCAGCCGGTAAAGTGAGTCCCATACAGTGAAAAAAAGTTCAGAGTTCCGGAGTCGCGATCTCTGTGTATTCAGTGGAACTTCCATGTTTGTGCATGGTTCCGCCCCGTTGTGAGTCTTACATCAATAAAAATGGCAGACTAGATGGGCCAAATGGTTTCTATCTGCCATAAAAAAATTATATGAAAACAGTACATCTTTCACATCAATACACTCAATAATTTGAAAGCACTGTACTGTGTCACAATGAAGCTGTATGAGCAGGCCCAACAAAAACTAGCCCAGATAAGTCCAAAGGAGTTGGCAATGGGGCAGTCAAACAACAAAACCAGGTCTGAGCAGGTACAGTAGCAAAATGTTAGGATCAGGCAGTGGTCTGGAACTGGAGGGATTAATACATAATGAACACCAAGTTAATGAGGAGAAAAGTCCAGCGGGTGAAAAATCCTGGTCCCAATGCTCATAGCTCAAACAGTGGCATACGAATGGAGTGGAGTTTCCTAAAAAAGCTGTATTTCTCAGGATTCTTCATTTCGGTATGGAATATGTTTTGCCTGTATTCCTGAAAGTTTACTCAGTCTCTCTTTGGTTTCCTCCAACTCATGCTCTCACTTCCACCCATACTGCAGTAGCCTTCTGAATCACTGGTCTTCTGTCTACCATTCAACTGAAGGCAACTGTGAAATGTCATCTTGGTGTACTTCCAACCCTAAGATACAGTGGGAAAATTGCCTTACACAATCTCCTGCCTCTTGAGAAGGACAATATTTCATTTCCAAGAATCCAGGTCAGGAGGGAATCCTGTACCCAGGTTGCACTGGGTACAGGATTGCAAGGAGCCAACAGCCAGAGAAATATAAGGGGTGCATAGATCAATGCCTATGCTTCGCTATCAAGGAAGTGGGCACAGATTCTATCATGTAGCACACTTAGCTACTAGGGTAGCTAAATAACAGATGATAGAGCTGGTCCGGATTTTATCCGTAGCATCCCTTGGGGACTTGTTTGTGACCATCTACCTTAGAAGTCCTGTCCAGCTTTCATTCCAGGGAGCCATATACAGAGATAGGACCCACACTCTTCCCGGCCAAGAATCCATCTACAATACGAAGCCAGAATGAAGGGAGATCGGCCAGGTATAGAACACACATCTGCATCAGTATGACAGAGAAATTACAGAGAAATACATGTGTTCCTTACACCTCTCACATTAATGGAAAATACAGAGATATTAACCATAATAGTCATAATAAAGGTTAGGAGGAAGAACCTAGGAGGCAGAAGCTTAAATTGCATTTTTGTCACCTTGTATATTAAGGATTTCAATGGGGGTCAAGATACCGTGTCTCAGGAGTTTATGAAGGAAACAGTCTGGCCCATCAATCTCCAGCTGGTTGAGGGCTTCAGTCTGTATTACACCTTGACTATCTCGCTATCACTTTTTCTATTTTGTTTGAATATGGGGAAGGTGGGGCAGATGTTGAGGCGGTTTCTTAATTGAAGTTCCCATGTGGGCTCATGCCATTGTCTTTTTCCTCTACTCCCGGGCTATGTTTCCTGCTTTTGTCTCCTACTTTCAGTTGCTGCTCTGAAGGGGTGCCTGCAGTAGATTGAAGAGGGGCAAAGGGTCTTGGGATGAGAGGCAGCTTAGTGCAGGGCTGTGAGTTAGAGGCCACAGAAAGAAGAGGGTTTATTGCCACTACAGGGGGTTGAGGAGAGTGGCCTTGGCTTACCGGTGAGCCAGTGTAGCCTTGGCAATAGAGAACTGCTGTTGACTCCTTGGCTTTAGCTGTTGGGGCAACAACACGTTTCTTGTGCAGATGTACCTGACACTGATTGTGCTTATGTCTATGTTTGTTGTGAGGAGCTTTTTTTGGTAAGGGCAGAGTCTTCAGGATAGTCTGCCTTATGGAATATCTAGAGTTATTAGGATGTACAGATGTTTAAACAGCAACTAGATGGATACTTGGAAAAACATAATATTCAGGGATATAATTTTTAATTATGGGGAAACAGCTTATTGATCCCAGGAGAAATCTGACTGCCATTTTGGGGTCAAGAAGGAATTTTTTGGACAGAGACAAACTGGGGTTTTTTTTGCCTTATTTTGGATCAACAGCAACAAATTAACAGATATAGGAAAGGCTGAACTTGATGGATGCGTGTCTTTTTTCAGCCTATATAACTATATAACAATGTTGTACCTTGAAGGCATTTATAGGCAACATCTCAATATGCAAAGATGGGCATTAGATCACAAAATCAAACGAGGAGCCTATGTTAGCTTAAAATTCATTTTCTTGGGGCTTGTTGATCTCTTAAAAAACATTTTCAACTTTGCTGTTGCATTTAATGTAAATTTCACAAAATGCATCCATAAATCTGATGTGTCTTCTTGGTTTTTGCACTTTGAACAGTTTGCAAAATAGTTTGGGAAGTGTCAAATGGGAATGTACTATGCTTAAATCAATATGAAGATTTGGCTTCTCAGTGCATAGCAATATGCTTGTTCATATATATGTTTCCAGTGTGTGCATTTGAGCTGAAGAGCTCCATATATCAGCATGTCTTATTACTTTATCCTTGCTAGTGATCCACATATTAATGAAGCTGAGTTCTTCTGTGTGCCTCTGTGAATAAACACAAAGAAAAAGAAGGGGTCGATCCAGCACTTGAATGAAAAAACTTCCAGTTTTATTTTACTTCAATATTAAAAAGCATAGTTCACACCTGAGTGCACTATGTGCACAGGAGACCCGAAATCTGGACGCGTTTCGAACGGCACCCCGCTCTTTATCACAGATAACTCACCACTGAATTTGTTTCCCTTAAATAAGGCAAAAAGAGGAGTGGTGAGATTGCTCGTCATGAACACATGTGCAATTAAAATCCAATTACAAAACAATTAAATGCAATAAGATGAAAAAAACGAATGTAAACAGTGTGGGCACGGCAACATAACCTACAGCAAATATATAAACATTATTAATCCAAAAATGATATGTATATATATCAATAAGGCTATTACATGTATAGTGTATGTTTTAACCTGCTCACAGTGTTTTTAAATCACAGGGAGGTACATAAACATGTATATATGTAATGAAAATAAAATAAGTGAAAAAAATATATAAATATATGTGTATATATCACAATATTTCCAATACATATATTTAACAAAAATGAAAGAAAAAGAAATATACTACTCATTACAAATAAAGCAGAATAAGGCAGAAAACATGCAATTATGAGTAATGTTTGCCACTTAAATAATGATTTTAAATAATTTTTAAATAAAAACACCTGATATAACCAAGACAAAATTGTGTGTCAAATAAATTTTAATCATAATGTAACAATAATTCCTGTCTAATGTTAAGTCCCATTGGTATACAGGTATCAAGAGTAAACTGCCAAAAAGCTTCTCTATTTTGTAATCTTTTATGTAAATCACCTCCTCTATAACCAGATGTCACTTTTTCAATGGCATAGGCTACAAAAGAATTTTTTGAGCCCGCATGTTTATCCAAAAAGTGTGCAGAAGCCCCTGATTTTGATCGTATGGAATAGGGATTTATGTCATGGAGGTGCTCCAGAATGCGAGTCTTAAATTGTCGTTTGGTACATCCTATATATTTAACTTCGCAGCTGGAACACTCAATGACATAAACTACATTACTGCTACAGCAGTTCAAATATTTTTTTATATGAAATTCTCTAGTGCCAGTAGTATTAGTAAATTTATTAGTTACCTTAACATATTTGCATGTTTTGCATTGATGACGACCACAGCGGAAAAAAACGCTGTGTTGTAACCACATATTATCACTGGGATTTTGATTATTTAACATACTAGGAGCCAAATCATCTCTTAATGTGGGGGCACGTTTGCGAACAATTGCACACCCTGCAGATAAAATCTGAGAAAGGATTGGATCTTCTTTTAATATATACAGATTCCTAGTAACTATATTCTTAGCAATGTTGAAAGATGGTGAATAAGTTAATGCTAATACCGGTTTGCTTTCTATCCTAGTACTTTTATTCCTTTTATTCAATAATAATTGTGAGCGATTTTTGCATCTAACTATATTCTCTGCTCGTTGGATTTGTCTAGAAGAGTACCCACCTTTGTTTAAGTCGAGTGATTAACCCTTCATTCTGAAGGGTTGTGAGCAGTGTTCCCTCTAAGCTGTGCGCTTGTGCGCGCGCACATAACTTTTTGAGGGAGCGCACACGTACTAACATTGTGCTCACAGTGCCTAACGGGGAGCTGGGGGGGGCGGGCAGTCCGTCCAGGGTGACGCTGGCACTCCTCCAGAGACGGACATTAATGTCCGCCGCTGGAGGAGCAAGCTCGGTTGGGGAGATCAAAACTCTCACCCAAACCGGCTTAAAATCAATCAAGGGAGCGGGAGGTCTGTAAATGCAGACCTCCGATCCTGCTCCCTTGCTATGCGCGCGGCAACTGATGCTGTGCGTCGGGATTTGATGTCAGATCCCGGCACAAACCACTGAAGCCACGCCCACCTTCTTTACTGCACCGGAAGGACAGGACAGAACAGAAGAAGAGGAAAAAGAACAGAGGAAAGGTAGAAAAACATTATGTATATATATA
>VKOC01033125.1:0-11040 GCA_009364415.1 Spea multiplicata | reverse complement strand
GGAGGCAGCGTGGAGTGGCATATGTTGTAGCAGCGTGGAGTGGCATATGTGGGAGGCAGCGTGGAATGGCATATGTGGGGGGGCAGCATTGCATGTCTGGGAGGCAGCGTGGCAAGCCTGGGCTCAAATGTGCATAAATTGGGGGGCTGGTTGGGAAATAAAGACAAGAAATGTATTTTATCAAAGTTTTTTTATTCTGCTGTTTGTATTTAACATCATTTGTTTATTAAATTATTTTAAATAAATGAAAAATTTACATTCATTTTTTTTATCCGATTAATCGATTAATCGAAAAAATAATCGGCCAACTAATCGATTATTAAAATAATCGTTAGTTGCAGCCCTAGTTAAGTTTAGGGTAAGTTTGTAGATACCTAGATTAGGGCAAAACAGGCATTGAACTGAAAGACAGTTAACAACATACTGTATAATATGTCAAGTACACATACGGTGTGATTAAATGTAATTATTATTGCAAAGACACAAAACATAAACCATGTCTTTACGGGCCTTGCACAGAGACACAATCATGCTGGAACAGGAAAGGGTCTTCCTCTAACTAGTTTTACAAACTTGGAAGCATACAATTGCCTAAAATGTCATTGTATGCTGCAGCATTAACATTACCCTTCACTGGGACTAAGGGGCCTAACCCAAACCATGAGGAACAGCCCAAGACCAGGATCCCTCCTCCACCAGGAGCCATTATGCATTTTAATAGGAAGTGTTCTCCTGGTATCAACCAAACCCAGATTAGCTGATCAGACTTCCAGATAGTGAAGCATGATTCATCACCCCACATCCACTGCTCCAGAGTCTAGTGACGATGCTTGATATTGCACACAGTGATCTTCAACCCCTTTTTATGAAACTTCCGACACACAGTGCTTTTGCTGTTGTTGCTTCCAGAGGAAGTTTGTAGCGAGTGCTACAGAGGACAGGAGATTTCTTTACGTGCTACTCCCTTCAGCACTCAGCAGCCCCGCTCTGTGAGTATGGGTGGTCTACCACTTTGTGGCTGAGCTGTTGTTACACCTAGACACTTCCACTCTACAATAATAGCAACTACAGTGGACCAGGGCAGATATGGCACTAATTGACTTATGGCAAAAGTGGCATTCTATGACAGCACCATGTTTAAAGTCACATAGCTTGTCAGTACAACCAATTTTACTGCCAATGTTTGTCCATGGAGAAAGCTGCCTATGTGCTTTTATACACCTGTTAGCAATGTGTGGCTGAAACACGGAAACTCAATAATAAGGATGGGTGTCCACATGCCTTTGATCATCTAGTGTACTTTTATACTGGGTTTTCCCACAAATAAAAACAAAAAGATGGTACGTTCTGAAATAGATCACTCACCTTATCTTCCAGAATGCTACCCCTCCAAATATGACTAAGACTATTGCTATCACAATTATTGTAATGGCAGCAACACTTCCTGCAAAGAAAAAACAAAGTCAAAATAAAATACTTGCACCAGATCATATGTATTTTACAGTTTGCTGTACCATGGTTCATTACAGTTGGACTTTACAGCACTCCACTCCATTGCTCTTCTACTGACAAATCATTAATCTGTTATTGTCAGCTAAATCTAGTGCTATAGGCTTTGTGTACCCTCAACAGACTACTCATTTCTATTGCCTGAAACAGCAAATGGTAATAATGGTAATATAATCACAGAATAAATCCACATTATTATGTTTTTTTTTAAAAATCAATTTGCATCACACACAAGAACAATATTATTCCCTATAACTTAAGGCATGCTACTAACAGGAATCTTGCTTGATTTTTATTCACGTTAACTGTATCGGTGATGATAGGGAGGAAACAATCTCCTCTTGTGGGAGGTTAAATGCTATGGTTATTTTTGAAGCACATTTCAGTTTCATTTGTTAACAGTAAAAACTGATTCTGGTATACTGCAAGTCAGTTAGACATGTCTGCTTATCAATAATACAACCCGTGGCATTTGCAGCTCAGTGCCAAGTTTCCTTTTAAGATAACATATCATCATCAACCTCTCTCAGAACTACCATACCCTTTAGTAACAGAGATGAAATGAAAGTATAAGATGTATTACAGGTATACCCCATTATAAGGACCTTCAGACACTCCCGAGTCTGGACATAGTTACAGTGCAACCATTTGTCAGACCCCATCCAGGCTGCGGAGCTGCTTTTCTCTGGTTTTTCTTTTTTCACTACAGTTCCCCTGTCTCGCTACAGTTCCCCTGTCTTGCTGCAGTTCCTTCAGTGTTATGCTTGTTTGTCCTGGATTTCCTTATGCTCTGCCATGCTCTTAGTTTCAGCTTCTGTTTCCTTTATAAGTTGTGCCCCACACATTTGTCTCAGTCTGCAGTCTATAGGTATGTCTTTATCTCTGTTAAGATTTAATGTTTAGTTTCAGCTTATAAGGGCCCTGATATGTGACTGCACAACCCTGGGTGCTCATCACCTGGAAGAGGGCAGTTGCCCTGCACCAGGCTTTGTCTGACTCTGTTACTGCGCAATAACTCCAGAATACTATCACTGGACGCTATGGGTCCTTACGGTAAGCCGTCTGGACCTCAACCCTGACACCATTCCACTGTTTACATACACTGGCTTCCCAAGAATGAACAGCATGACACCAGCACCTCAGTTATGCATTATGTGAAAAAAGGTAGTGCTTCACTTAAAATACATTTTCATTTCACATACATGCTCTGGACCCGTTATGTACGATAATGTGGAGTATGCCTGTAGAGGAAATAGGCGATAAAGTATATTTGTAAGGAAGCTGACCTCATACCCTGAAACTGTAATATACTAATAAGTTACAGGCAAAATATAATAAGTAAAATAGTTTGTTGATGAATAGTGAATTGTAGTTGATGTGGTAAGACTAAAGTATTCACTTTGTTAATCTATCTAAGGTCAAGACGGTGCCTTTTGACTAAAGTCCAACTTGAAGATTCATTGTCAACTCAACTTTACACTCACATAGACTAACACTCAACAGGCATCCACTAGGATGCAGGAACGAAGGAACATGTGGATTCATTAACTCACACATTGCTTGATGTTTGCAAATGTGAGCTGGAACATATCTTCTACAAACCCAGAAGCTGGAGGCAGGGGGAAATTCTGTTGAATCTCTCTGCGCATTTCCAAGGGGCAGAGATGGTAATTTAAAGGGAACACTCAGCTATCATAAACATATGAATATGATGGCTGACGTGTCCGTTAAAAGAGAAATGACCATGGCCAGTAACGCAAAATGTAACATTAAGCTATGATATATTACCTCCTGACACAAGAGCTATGGATAATTTGTTACCTGCAAGGTCACTGTTGTCATATGTACACACGTTTCTCCATTAGTAACACAAGATATGACAAAAGAAAAGCACAGTTTTACGTAAGTTTTAGTAAAGCATAACTGTCACATTTTCCTAGGCATGTTGAAGTTAACTATTGTTTTTCCTTCCTTACAGTACTTACATAGCACCACCATGTTCCAAAGAGCTGCACAACCAATATATATACTAAACCCCAACACATATATTACACGTATAATCACACTAGCTAAAACAAAAATAGGCTAAATACTACAAGAGCTTGCATTCTATAGTGAGGCGACACAGTGCCTTTCATCTCAAATAAAGACCAGATAACACAAGCATTTAATTTACATTTTATGTTATTTAGAATTATTTCTCGTATTACAAAAAAAGTCTTCTACAATTTTAACCTGTAACTGTTAACTTGTTTTGGTTTACTGATATATCTGCTCATGGAAAGGACAGCATTTATTTATTTAATAAACCAATGATATGCATTTTTTTTTATTACAACCAACCATTGCCTTAATAACCCAAATAGCACCTACTTGTTGTTTTAGCATTTAGCTATAACTGTGTACATACAATAAATATGCATCCCATTAGGCAACCAAGAACGTATCCACACCCTTCATTGCACTTGGATTTATAGAGCTCTCACAAGGCTGCAAGCCTAAATCCATTCCATTTCAGAACATTTTACATGCAGGTGCTATTTCACATCTACTCACTTAATTAACTGATTTAATGTAATAAGTACATCATCTTCCATTGACAGCTATATGTATTTAGCATAATAGTGAGTTAGGTCAATGGTACATATATATGATGAATTACTCGGGATCTCTCTGGGTTTGACCCTGGATATCAGAGTTTCTACTTCAATCCCAGGGTCCCAGAGTAAATTCTCAGGTCGCACAGTACGCAGCTGACTTCATTGTGTTTTCTTCTGATCTAATGATATAATAGTAACTCAAATTGTGCTTTTGATTGTTTAAATCCCTGCTTGAATATAGGACGCTTAATTCATAATATTTCTATGCCCTGCTTTCTTGACCGATATTGGTATGTTTGTCCCTATTAGTCACTGTGATGGAACCCTGGTGGTATGGTGCACTATTAAAGTGTTAATACTAGATGCATTCACAGTGAAATCACAATTGGTATTGAACATATAAAACATATAACCATACCAGACCATTATATGAGCTTTTCTATCAGAAAAACTGTGATATATGGTAGCTGTTCTTAAATTCTTTTCTCTATTTCATTTATAGTTAAAGAAATAATATGACACTTGAATAACTGAATAAATGAAATGACATTGTTTCTTTTTAGTGTATCACTCGGGAAGTGGCATAAAGGAAACCAAAAATAAGCCCAAATTTCCTGTACAAAGCAGATGACATATATCTTAGACACCCTCTTCATGTCTAATTTCTAAACCCAGCCAGACAGGTAGCATATTGCATATTGTGAATTACCGTATTGGCTCGGATATAGGCCGGCCCCGTATATAGGCCGCACCCTAAAATTTTGGTGCTTTTTTAAAGAAAAAGATTTTTTAATAGACATGCTGCCACTCTGCCCCCCCCCGAGATATGCTGCCACTGTCCTCCTCCTTCCCCCCCCGCGGATATGCTGCCACTGTAAACTCCTCCTCCTCCCCCCCGAGATTGATGCTGCACACGGTCCTCCTCCCGCTCCACGGAGATATGGCTGCCTACCTCTGCCCCCCATTCGAAATACGGCAGGAGCAGGACTCCGGAGTTCTTGCAAGTACAGTCAGGGGGCGTCTGCTTCTGTAGGTGTGAGTCTTGGGGCGGCAGATGAGGTATTGAAACTCATCGTGCGGACGGTTCACCGGCTGCGGGAGATGCGCGTAAAAACCCCCGCTGCCGGCACGTCTGCGCGATGTGCTTTAACATCTCCCTTGCCGGGACTCCCCCCTGGGAATTCCAGGCAAGGGAGGATTGTTAAAGCACATCGTGCAGACGGCTGGCCAGCGGAGGCTGGTTTTACGAGCATGCGTCTGTGCCAGTGCGGGACCAACGCTTGACAACGATGGCGCACGATTTGGCGCTTAGACAAGCCTCCCAGCCGCGTCGGTCCGGCCACCACCACCACCGTGGGCGTGGCCCGCAGGATGGAGGGCAGTGTCTGGGCATATCAGGAGAGTAGGATGCAGGTCCCCTGGCACCGACCTGCGGACGCGGAGAATCGTGTAGTACTGATGTAGCACACATGCTTGCTCGCCGCGCCCAGACTGCCACCATGCTCAGCCAGGGCGCCGGGCAGGGCTGCATAAGCGACCCCGAAAATATTAGAGCTGTAGCCCCACTTTAAAGATCTTAAATGCGGGAAAGAATTGTTCGCGGAACCTAAATTGTCGAGGCACAATATTCAGAATCTGCAAAGCGCGTAATTAACGTGCTGCGGGACTGAGAGTGCCGAGCCTGAATAGATATGAAAAATTAAGAATAGCAATAGCTATGGATAGAAGACGACAGCGGTCTAAGCACGAGTAGGGATGGTACGTCCCGATATATTGTCCAAACAAGAATGGAGCCGCATTTTATCAGCAAGATACCGGGAAAAGAAAAAGAAAACAGTTCCTAATAATAATCATCAGGCACGGGCCCCTATGGCGTCGCAGCCTTACCCTTACTGTTGCGTAGCCACCACACTGGCGAGCGGGGGCGAGGTCTGCTGGGGGTGTAGCCGGCCAGATGGGACAGCATGGAGCCCCGAGGACGGAGTCACGTGCATGCACGTACATGACTCTGTTCCTTACTGGCCTCTCAATGAACGAGTTCAAGAGAAGTTGTTTCGCCACAAGCAACACAGAGGAAGCACCAGGGGCCCCTGTGGAGAAGTCGTCGCAAGCGAGAGATCTGCAGTTTCAAGAGTAAACAGTGGGTGCTGTGTACAGCAATCACACTCCTATACATGCCCAGGCTTCCAGAGCATGTACTGCTGCATTCCACCTCTGGGCATGATAGGAGTGTAATTGCTGTTAATAATTATATATATATATATTAATATTGTTGTCACGGATCTGGCTAGTCCGACCGACTACCTCCGCTGACTTATGCTCCCTTAGCCTGGGACACACACACTTTCCCCGGTTCCCCAGTCGCTAGCCGAGACTCAGTGTAGGGTAAAACCAAAACAAAGACTGATTTATTTTAGACACACAGGGCTGGATATATCCAGCAAATCACACATTAACATAAAAACAAGATATTGGGACACAAACCGCCCCCTTAATCTGCCTCCCAGAGACAGCAGGGGCAGTAATGGGAATAACAATACAATAGGGTCCCAACCTCCACTATCTATTGCTGGCCAAAACCAGTTCCAGGGATGGCCGGGGTAAATGTCTGTAGTAGTGGAACTGGGGGAAGGGGACAACATAATAATGCACCATGGGGCGGAGGGGTCTGATATTAAATTAAAACAATGGCGGTCACTCCCTGGTTGCAGATCCTGGCTGTCTGACAGAGATAATCCCCTCAGCCAGTGATGACATGATATACTGACATTATATTCTAGCCACAGAAGTCTTTACAAACCCAGGGCCCATAGTCAATAGGGAGGAGGCTGGCAGTCAGGCCTCTCCAGTGGTCCCAGTAATGGAGGCTTCTGTCACAATTGTTATTGATCTTTTGTCCAATTTTCTGTCAATGTTCGGCAGTTTGCTCCCCTCTAAATCAATAGGAGGACTTACCACATATGAGCATGGTGGTCTGCATGCAGTTTTCCCCAAGCCAGCCCTGGAGCTGACTCAAGCTGAGTGTGTCACACACAGGGAGATGTTTTGAAATGCCAGCAGGGCATTTGGCTGCGGGGGTGTGAAAAGGAGCAAATGCACCATCCAAAATGAGCAACATGAAACTTAGGGGACCACTCATTAAAGTACATCTGATGGCTGCAGTGTCCATTTAACACACCATTATTTTATGATTAGTAGATAATGACCTCTGGGCCATAAGCTGTCTCAGTTCTTCAACGCACATTTCCTTTCTATAGAAACTGATATTAGTCCAAAACGGCTGATCCATAATGTTATCAAGGGACTTAATATTTGTTAACAAAGACTTTAAAAACACAAAGCCATATTTTTAGCTTTGTGGTCACTCACATCCAGATCTGAAATATTTTTCACACGACAAAAGGTTTTCATCACAAAAGCCTCTATTTCCTGTGGCAGCATTTTTTTTTATATCTGTCTGAGGGGCTGTTTTTTTTATTGACATGCACATGCTAATAAACATATACCCTGCTATTTTCTTTTCTGTTGAGAACATAATAGGAAAGCAATATTTTGTCACAACCTGATTTAATCAGACGTGCTAAACAGAAGCCAGGCAATAAAACCTGCATTGTTGGATTCAACAAAGGCACAATGACAAATTGCACAGAGGCAGTCTTGCCACCATCGGCAGCTCTTCTAAGCTTAAATAACAGCTCCTGAAAGAAATGGCAGTTATTACGAAATATGAATAATATGAATAATATGAATAAAATGATGTAAGAAATATGTGCTAATGTTGCTCAGCGAATGAAATCTGTCAGGGTTTATAAATTCACAGATTCACACACGCAAGTGCCACAACTGGAGCTTATGTAGCAAAAATACAATATTTTCCTTATTTACATCCTATTCAGCATTGCAAATATCCAACACTGTCATATAGGAGATGGATTCTGAATGTTACTGTTGCTAAATTAAACTCAGAGATAAAAAAAAAAATCCCTGGTGGTCGGTATATATCTTAAGAGTCTGCAGTTCCATTTTTACCATCAGGAGAGAATCGCTCGATCATATATAAAACACACTTCTAGCAGCTTGGGTGTCAGTCACCAGCTAAAACATCAGGGTATGTACAAAAACAAAATCATTCCTTGACAGGAATAGTACTATTTGTCCAACAAATTGAGCCTTCTCTTGTAGTCTCCTACAAATCATACTTTGTACCTGGATTGTCCAAATTTGACCTTCTAAGCCATAGCATTGCATAATCATCATGTTAAAGACAAATAGCTTATATTATTATGACAGCACAAATATCACTGTTATTATTTTGTTGAGTTATATAGTGCCATCACGCACACACCACGAAGCTGCGCATTGTACAAACAGGACGTAATGCACATCCCACATACCAATTTGGACAAAAAAGTAAGGAGGACCAGCTCAAAGGAGCTTACATTGGCATTTTGCAACCCCAAGTAACATTATGGAACCATATTTTATTCCACCACGGCTCACCTGGGCTTAGAGCTCTCTGTTCCTCTGTCGAAATTGGAGTACCAATTGTGGAAGGTGGTTTTGTGGCAGGTGGTTCTACAACTGCACTTTTTTGTGAGTCCAAGTTTGTGGCTGAGGTTGCTGTATTTTCCACTCCAGTAGTAGACGGCCCATCTGGTTTCTCAGAACTCTGACTGCTAGCTGCTAAAGGTGAACCAGTATTGACATTGGTGGAATTTATATCAGCTGTTGTGGACCCAGCATTGGTTGTATTTCCAGAATGCTCAGTGGATGCTTCAGTTTTATTAGCCGCTGTTGCACTAGAGGGCACAGTGCTTGAACTTAATGATGAATTAGTTGCAGGTGACTCAGCTGACGTCGGCTGTTCTGTTTTAGTTGCAGGTGACTCAGCTGACGTTGGCTCTTCTGGTTTAGTTATAGGTGCTTCAGCTGACACTGGCTGCCCTGTTTTAGTTGTAGGTGACTCAGCTGATGTCGGCTGCTCTGTGTTTGTTGTAGGTGACTCTGCTGACGTCGGCTGCTCTGTTTTAGTTGTAGGCGACGCAGCTGACACGCTACTGACTGTTTGTGACATTGTGTCAGTTGCTGCATTTTTACTTGTTTGAGTTGGCAAGGTTGTATGCTTTGTAAAGCTGGTACTTAACAGAGTAGTACTGCTTTGACTTGCAGTGTAATGTTCAGTGGTGGACACCGTTACTGCTATGTTCACTGTTGATTCTTTAGAAGGTACATCACTTCTCGGTGCCTTAGAGCTTGTGTCGAAAGATGATGCTTGTGGAGACTCAGTAGACAAGATCCCAGTGGAAGGCACAGTATCATTGGCTTCTACATGCAAACCTGATAAATAAAATAAAGGCAAATTTAAGGAATATACATACAACTTTTACAAAATTATGACCACCCCAATATATATAGGGTCTAAGATCTTCTAAAACCATGGCTAGATTGCCCATAATTGTGGACCAGAAATATCCGATACATTACAAAAAAAAAAAAAAAAAGATCTCATATAGGATATATTTTCAATCAAAGCCAAACAAGATGGACAGGCATGATATAGCAGAGACGTTTTTTTTTGTAGCACCAAAAAATAACATACTATAAATTGGCAGTTTGAAATAAA
This sequence comes from Spea multiplicata, assembly GCA_009364415.1. NCBI lineage: Eukaryota > Metazoa > Chordata > Amphibia > Anura > Pelobatidae > Spea > Spea multiplicata. The sequence goes on along the minus strand of VKOC01033125.1, from coordinate 1,308 downwards.
ACAAAACATAAACATAAAAATTAACATAAAAATGGCGCGGAAACTACAAAGTGGTTCTCAATGGCCAGTAGCATATCTCCCATGTATCCGCACTTCCCCATGCACACAAAGAGATTTAAGAAATGTAATTAATTTAAAGGCTTCCTTGCATTCAGCAAATATCTTCTCTTGCCCTGCTGGTCAGCTGTTACATACTTGCCAGGTGTGTGAATGCTCAGTTGAGGTTGTTCACTCAAGGGAGATTTGGCAGGACAGTTGTAGTTGTAGCTCACTCACTTTAGTATTCATTATGAAGGATCATTATAATAAAGCAGAGACAAAGTTTAACCAGGAGTCTCCGAGTAAAGCTCTGCTTCCCTGTGTCAAGATATGGGAGTGGTGTTTGGTCACTACCACTCCCTGCCTATCCCCCATTGAGACAGCGACAGGTAGCCTACTTATTTTCTGTAGATTAACATTTTTTAACTGTTATCGTGAAAATCCAATTATTCCAAGTCCTAGTCCCATCACATTTAATTGTGGATAAAATAATTATACAGTTGTGGCTAAGCAAACAGAACATATTACTCTATGCATAATTATTTAGTGAGAATGATGTCTATGCAATGATACGATTGTCTGTTCACCACTGAAAGCACGGTAGGTAGTACCTTCAATACTTTCGGTCAAATATTTCGGTCAAAGGTTCTATTGATTTTTCATTTTTGCCCATAACTTGTAACTGCAACAAATTGTTTAAAATTTAAATCCTGCCAATTTCATGTGAATACATACAGGGAAGATACTTTTTTTTTTCCATATGGAACTTTAAGAACTTTTGCCAGACCTACAATCAAACCATTTGAACTGATTGAGCTCTGATCGCTTTTTGTTAGTGCAAGTAAATATGAGGTGTAGATCCAGAGATATTTCTTCATATATCCAGAGATAAAATATATTTTACCCCGGTTAAGCTATAGGCTGCACATGCATTCTACAAACTGCTTAAACCTGTCAATCATTCCTGGCATAAAGAAATACCATATTGGCCCGGGATATAGGCCGCACTTTCCCCCCCACTTTAGGTCTTTATATTGGGGGTGCGGCCTATATTCGGGTTTTAGCGCAGGGATGCGCAGTTCGTATTGCCCGGGCGCCAGACGGTTAGGATCCAGATCCCTCTCAGGGCTGCAGGGAACCTGGATCCTCCTCTCCGGCAGCCGTGGATGTCTGCGCGATGTGCGATGTAATGTTGGGGGGTGGCACTTCTAGAAACAGAGTGGGATATCAGGGGGCAGAGTGGCACTTCTAGGGGGCATAAAGCATATC